>JAVQKC010059627.1:0-10432 GCA_036025475.1 Philypnodon macrostomus
GGAGAGTGTGTTCCAACTACAGAGGGATCACACTTCTCAGCCTCCGCGGGAAAGTCTACTCCAGGGTGCTGGAGAGGAGAATACGGACGATAGTCGAACCTTGGATGCAGAGGAACAATGCGGTTTTCGTCCTGGTCGTGGAACATTGGACCTGCTCTTTACCCTCCGTAGGGTGCTCGAGGGCTCATGGGAGTTTGCCCAACCAGTCCACATGTGCTTTGTGGACTTGGAGAAGGCATTCGTCCGTGTCCATTGTGGTATTCTGTGGGGGGTGCTCCGGGAGTATGGGGTTGGCGGCCCCTTGCTAAGGGCTGTCCGGTCCCTGTATGCCCGGCGCAGGAGTTTGGTTCGCATTGCCGGCAGTAAGTCAGACCTATTTCCGGTGCATGTTGGCCTCCGGCAGGGCTGCCCTTCGTCACCGGTTCTGTTCATAATTTTTATGGACAGAATTTCTAGGCTCACTGCAAGAAAAAGTATGTGAACCCTTTGGGATTACTCAGATTTCTGCTTAAATTGGTCATAAAATGTGTTCTGAGCTTCATCTAAGTAACAACAGTCTTCTTAAACTAATACCACACACAAATTATGTGTTTTCATGTTTTTACTGAACACAACTTGTAAACATTTACAGTGCACAGTGGAAAAAGTATGTGAACCTTTGGATTTAATAATTGATCCTCCTTTGGCAGCAATAACCTCAACTAACGGGCAGGAGGAATTTTGGACCATGTCTCTTTACAAAAATGTTTCAGTGCAGCAATATTCTTGGGATGTCTGGTGTGAATTGTTACCTTGAGTTCATGCTAGAGCATCTCAATCGGGTTGAGGTCAGGACTCTGACTGGACCACTCCAGAAGTGATATTTTATACTGTTGAAATCTGTTGATGATTTACTTCTATGCTTTGAGTCGTTGTCTTGTTGCATCACCCATCCTCTGTTGAGCTTCAGTTGGTGGACAGATGGTCTTAAGTTTTCCTACAAAATGTCTTGATAAACTTGGGAATTCATTTTTCCATCGATGACCGCAGCCCATCCAGGTCCTGAGGCATCAAAGCAGCCCCAAACCATGATGTCCCCCCCACCATATTTCACAGTTGGAATGAGGTTTTGATGATGGTGTACTGTGCCTTTTTTTCTCCACATATAACATTGTGTCTTCCTTAAAAAAAAACAAAAAAAAAAACAATTGCTGCATGTTTGAAGCTTGCAAAAGAGCACCTTGATGTTCCACAGCACTAATGGCAAAATATTCTGTGGACCAATGAAAGTAAAATTCTGGAGTGGACCAGTCAGAGTCCTGACCTCAACCTGATTGAGATGCTGTGGCATGAACTCAAGAGAGCGATTCACATCAGACATCACAAGAATATTGCTGCACTGAAACAGTTTAAAGAGGAATGGTCAAAATTCCTCCTGACTGTTGTGCAGGTCTGATCTGAAACTACAGGAAACGTTTAGTTGTTAGTTTAGTTATTGCTGCCAAAGGGGGGTCAACCAGTTATTAAATACAAAGGTTCACATACTTTTCCCACCCTGCATTGTGAATGTTTACATGTTCAATAAAAACATGAAATTTGTGTGCTGTATTAGTTTAAGCAGACTGTGTTTGTCTATTGTTGTGACTTTAGATGCAGATCAGAACACATTTTATGACCAATTTATGCACATATTTTTGTTGCAACTGTATAACAGTATAAAAGACTTTCTGATGAAGATTGCTGAGTAAACACATACGTATATATATCATGCACCTTGAGGTCTGAACAGCTCTAGTGAGTACAGAGCTGATTTGATTTGAGCCAATTTTAAAGGTGAGTTTTCAAGGTGTTGTATGTCGGAGATTCTCTTATTGTGTGAAGGATGTTATTCCAGATGTTACATCCCCTGACTGAGAGGACTAACTGTCCAAAGGTGGTGTTTCTCACAGTCACCTCAGGTCATAGAACTCTGGTGGTTCTGCCAATTCAAGTTTTAGCTTGACGTATTTTCTCAATGGAGGTGGTGTAAGTCCATGGAGAGTCTTGTATATAGTACAGGCATATTTTAAATCCTTAAAATTTGCAAAACTTAATAAATTGTATGTTTCTAAAATTCCAGTGATGGTATGATGTTTTTTGGGCAAATATTTTAAGTGTTCTTTCACTTCAGGAGTCAAGTTTGTAAAATGTGTGAGTAAATCATAGCATGCAAAAACATGTTTTCTGCTCTTGTTGTAAATGATGGCCAAATGAATCTGAAGGTGTGTAAATTGAATTTGATTGTTTTTTTTTTTTGTTTTTTTATATATGACTTTTAAAAGTCAGAAAATTCTTGAATTCTGCAACCAGATCAAGCTCCCCCCATTCAGAAGCATTTGTTGTTTATTACATTTGTGGTGTATTGCATTAGTGGGTATAACAGTGCTGCATTACTTTCAAGGCTCTAACACATAGTATGTTGACCTGTTCAGTTGCAACTTCAATGGATATTGGAGACAGTATTTTAAGATAACAGGCACATCTACCATATTATGAACTCAAATTCAGATTTCCAAAAAAAACGTAGTGTCTCCATTATCAGGTCAATACAGTACATATGACCTTTCATCTTAAACCTACCGACATCGGACATTTCAGGTACAGTGGCTGAGAAGCGTCCATTAGGGAAGGTGGGAGGATTGTCGTTGACGTCCTGTACTTTGATGATGAACTCGGACTCTGCTTCGATGGATCGGTTGGTGCGGCGGTCTATGGCTTGGGCATGGAGCACATATTGGGACTTGCTCTCGCGGTCCAGGCTTTGTGTTGCGAGGATATCCCCTGTGGTCTCATCGATGTTGAAGATAGAACCAGCACCCTCTCCTGACAGGATGTACCGTACTGAGCTGTCGCCTTTGTCAGAGTTAGAGTGGAGCTAGGGAACAGAGAAAGTAGCAGAGTGGTTAGCACAACTGGTAGGTCAGAGGAGTCCACCTACACCAACTAACCTCAGCTTTTCTGAATGAAGTCTGCTAGTCCTTCATTTGCTATTAATTGATTAACTGATCTTCTACCGCTGATTTCATTTTCAGGGTAAAGAGTGACTGGAGTCTAGCCTAGAAACTAAGGGCATTAGGCGGGATACACTCAACACAATGGCCAGCTAATAACAGAAATGACACTGAGACATACACTTATGACTATTCAATCTTACATTCATTTATCTATAATTTATCTACCACTTGTTCATGTTCAGGGTAGATAGTGACTGGAACCTATATCTCAGCAACTATGGGCTGAGGCTGGGTATGGGATATTCCAGCAACTATGGGCCTTAGGTGGGGTACACTCTGAACAATGGCCAGTTAATAACAGAACTGACACTGAGACATACACTGACAGACAACCATTCAATCTCACATTTATTCATCTACGTTTCTTTGGACGTTTGGGAAAAGTACAGAGAAAGAACCCAGAGTAGCACAGCGAGGATATGCAGACTCCACTCAATTAGATTGTGTTTCTGCGGGCCTTAGAACCAAACCGACAATCTTCTTGCATGTAAAGGTGAATAAATGAACCAAATTGTTGGTTTTTGTATTTCTTTCCAGCCTTTTTATGAATACAATTTAAAATTCCACTGAAGTCAGTTTTCAAACTCTATTCAATTTATCTATAAAACATCTTGGTTTAAGTTCTTTCAAAAAGCTCCTGCCAATCTTGTAGATTAATTTGTAGATATGTTATCATGACAGGGTTCATCTTAGAGTCATACCTCCATAGAGATAGATAGAACAGTACATCTCCTGTCTGTCAGAACACAGATGATAAAGGAAGATAGTGTCCTTCTTAGACTGGGGAACATTATCTGAACAAGAAAAAAATTTGATAAAAGAAAAGACTATAGTCAGGAATATTCAGTAGAGAATGGTAGCAGTATACTGAAAACTAAAACGATACTCCACTTACAAATTGTTCAGTAATCATTCACACGTAAAATCTTTCATTGTCTCAATTTACTTTACTATTTCACATTTCGAGATAATTTCTTTCCATTAGCTTATTGCAAAAAAATACTTCTATCAGCTTTAATCCACACAATTCTTAAATTGTATCAATGTGAAATAGTCCATGGTAGTTCAATGCACATATTTCTAGTTGGACTGATTTACTTTAAACTGAGACTATGAAAGATTTTTCGTGTAGGGAGACCAAGATCAATCCAGAAACACAGTGAACTGAAACCAAGATCTGTCTGAGACCAGAGAGGACTAAGACAAGACCAAGACGTTTTTGAACGTAAGATCAAGACCAGTCTCGGCCACTACAACACTAGTAGGAGGCTTATAATTAGAAGTGGCAGTAGTAGCAGAAATAAGAGTATCAATTATTAATTCTCTCAACAGTCACACGCTGATAGCTGTTAGCTACCTATGTATTACAACAGCTGCCCTTGGACAAACGGATAGTTTAGGCAGCCATGCTCACTACCTCTTTGACCACCAAACACACAATTTATACATTCATAAATAGGTATGGTGAAGTGTCCTGCCCAATAATACAATGTCATTGTGCCCTGGTTGGAGCATTTTTTTTAATCACCTTCTGGTTAGTCAATATCTGCTCTATTAGCAATTATAGCAGATCATTTCAAAATTTTACATTTACTACATTCACCTTTTAAGTAGTTATATTACTGGAGTACTTCCCCATATGACTCTGGTAAGGCCCTTTTTGGTCCAAAATACAGTGTTAAATTGTTTTCACATAGTTTGGTGTGCTCTGCTGTGTGGCTTGGTGTGCACTAAATATTAATTCATTATTTTGCTTTAGTTAGTTTAGTTCAGTTCATGTTCACACATGTTTGCTCTCTCATCCCAAACACTGCACCATAAACCATGTGACAACCGTCAGCTGACAGTAAAATGGGTTTCCATGTCTCCAGAAAGCATGAAATGTCAATATAACAACCTCAGCCGGAGCAGTCATGGTGGAGAGAAAGTGAATAGAATGTTCTCTGCGACTGTGCACCGTGATCTAGGTCCAAATAAATATGTGTGCTAAGTTTCAAGTGAGAACCACGTCCCAGCATGCCAGTACACTGTCCCTGTGACTACGGATGCCTTTTTAGCTAAAACATAATGATTGTGTTGGCGGGAGGTCCGCTGCATTCATAGCCGCAGGAGCCGCTCCAAGACCAGTTTACAGTGGATTAGTGCGCTCCTGAGTGCAGCTGTTGTGTTCACACTGACCCAAGCGCACCATACTCAGGTCAAAAGCTTGATCGAAACAGCCAGTGGTTAGGATTTCCAAAAGTAATGTAAGTCTCTGCAAGTTATGGGAGGAGAGTGATATGCCTCTGCTGCTGAGGTGGTGATGGGACGGAGGCCATTGAAATGGTGCTGCTGAATAAGGTTGATCATATGCTCAGGTGGAGATGGAGCAGAGACAATTGAGCAATGCTTGAAGATGATGAATGAAGTGAAAGTGGAAGTCACCATCATCCTGTTATAATGATTGTGTCTTGTTCTATGGCCTGTGTTTTTGTAGTTTACTCCTCTTCCTAATAGAGGCTCAAATACATTTTTTTAATATATATATATAGTTCAGAAATAATTTAGTCCAGTGGTCACACCAAGTACAACCTCAGAAAATAGTTGTTGTCCCAAAATACCACCTAGGACAAAAAAAACAAGACTAAATAGGTCTTAATCAGGTGTAATCTAGGTGTAAACCAGGTCCAAAATGCTAAATCCTGAATCATGAACTAACCACCAGAACAAAACTAGGTCTAAACCACAGCACTAAACTTGGACTAAGCATGACAAAACCCGGTCCAAGTACCCCGGTGGTACCCATACTACAGTTTGATATAATAACAATTCAGGCCATTTGATGTTTTAAGGTTTGAATAATGCGCCACCCTTCCCCTCTTCCTCTCCTTCTCAACTTTCTATCATGTCTCACACAAACCAGGAACTATCAGAAGTTGTCTTTTCCCCTTTGAACTAAAAAATTCAAAAGTGAATAAGCTGTGATTTTTTTAAAAATCAAACATCAGCTCCCTCACATTGTTCCTGATAGATTCTAGTTCCAAAACCAATCTGAGAGCTCAACACCCTTGTAATACAGCCCACAGAGGGTCTCAAAATCGAATTTATTTTCTCAGTAGACTTCTGTTATGCTGCACTATTGACTGTGTAATTGTTTTTGCTCATAAACAAAGTAAAAAATATCAGGTACTGTGTCTTTAATATTTGAAAAATGGCACCTGCAAAAAAAAACAACCAACAATGGACCAACATCTCTCTTGATGAATAGTATGGGGGAAGAGCTGATTTAGCACATAAGGTTAAAGAGGTGTGAAACAGACCAACACATTATTAATTGCCTAGTTAACCTACTTTTTTAATTAAAATTTGCTGACCTTATTAGTGTATTCAATGGTTACAAAAAGTAGCATAGGTGCTATGGGTTTGATCCCCAATCTTGCCTCTGTTACAGCCCTGCATCTAACTGGACATTGTCCCTGCCTAAGGTGGAACAGACAGGAGGAAAAGTTGGAAGATATAGGAGATGTTGAACGTGTACAGAGGAGGGATAGTGAATAGGTTGAAAGAGTGCTCATAAGAGGAAGACCAGACACGGAGATTTCGCGTCTATTGCGTCTATTTGGTAGCTTGACATTTTGAAACAACTAGCGCAAAAGAGGCAAACTGGTTGCTTCAAACGGAGGTGAAATTTGCAGTAGCTTGTTTCGCTTTTATGAGGGCTGTATGTCAGCTGTCAAAAGGGTTTCAGTTTGATGAGCTGTGGTCGGGTGTATATGTGAGGACACAGAGGGGCCATAACACACTGTAGTGGTACTTTAGCCGATAGCACCAGTGTTCTTCTGTAAAATGAAAATCTAGCTCAGTCCTGTTTATCTCATCACGTGTGTTTCTATGATCTTTATTTGTATGTTTTGTGATACGTGAACCAGCCTTCACAGGAGAATCTCTGCGTCAGATCGTACAAATCACACAAAAACACTGATCCAGTTACAATTAACCATCTAATTGCTCACTACAGTATCTCAGGAGACTCTGACATGAATCTATATAGTATTCTTGTCAATATAAACCAACACAGATGTCTTTTAATGCTCCATACAAACGAGTATGAGTTTGTTTATTCACGATGACACCTCTACTGTGATCCCCTGGTGGCGCTGCCCTGGGGCTACGTCGTCAGAGCATCAGTACCCACAAAAGCGAGCTCCTGATCCTGGCAAATTTTCACCCTTGTTCGCGTTGCGTGTATCGCCTTTTCGAGTCGTGTGTTTTGCACGAATCGCGTCACCCTTTTTCGTGTCTATGGCGCGGCATCGCACCTTTACATAGACTTAACATTAAAATCAGTCGTGTCTGTTGCGTCTGGTGTGAACGCACCTTAAGAGAAGAGGCTAAAGAGTTAAATAGAGGCAGATGGTTCAACGTTGCAATTTTGAAATAGAACAGCTGAAAACAAAAAGCAGATTTATTGCAAATCAGCCATTAACAGTGTAGTTTCCTAAAATAAATGTCATAATTATATCGGCAAAACAACGAAATTCTGGAATCACGTTGGTCCGCGTCTGCTTCCGCAGATCCTAGCTGTGAACGCGATAACTTAAAAATGAATTGCTGGATCAGTTTCAACATTTGCCCACAGGCACATACCATAAAAACGCTAAACTGTATCGATTTGGGTACTTCTACGATGAATATTAATTCAGTAATTAATTAATAACGGGCCAAAATTGTGAACGCAATAACTCAAAAAGTCTATGCTGGATCTCTTTCAACTGTTGCACTCTGGTACATATCATGAAGATGGTTTCAGGTTTCAGTTTATTTGTCATATGCACATTCAACACAGGGTCAAAAAATGCAATGAAATGGTTTGGATCGGAAGAACTGTTAGACTTGCTAAGATAGTCATGAAGTACTAGTAACATGCAATAATAATACATGGTAAGAGAAAAGTGTGCAAAAAAAAAAAATAATAAACATATAATAAAATGTACAATAAAAAAGAAAAATACAAAGGTGCAGGTAGGATTTAAATAAGGTGTAAGTAGAGTATTTCACAGGTCATAAAATACTTCAGATGGATTTTGTATTGCATATGATAAAGTATTGCACATACATGATACATGATGTGCATGATACATACATTCAAATGGTGTGGCAGCAGTAAACATATTACATAAAGTGATTTACAGTATTTGAGAGTTCAGTATTATTGGGAGCATTATTGAGAGTTCAGTAGTCTGACAGCTTGGGGGTAGTAACTGTCTCTGAGTCTTTTAGTGCGTGCTGGCAGGCTCCTTTTGTCCTCGCTGTTGAATACGTATACTGCCTAATGTCATTTTGAAGTACTCTTTTTCCACCTAAGAGTTTGTCACACTACATTATATGGAGAAAATAGATTGCCATTTTGAAAGGATTAAGTCAATTCTACTAAATCCTTTAAGTGGTGCGTATTGGCCACTCTCTACCTCTCTCTCTACCTCTCTGTACCTCTCTCTACCTCCCTCCCATTGTTCTCCTTTAGCACCTATTCTTCCTAATCCCTGTGGAATCCTCACTGATATGGCTATCTGCAGTGCTGCGTCTAGTCTTCATGTCTGACCATATGTGCCTCAAACAAAGGCGCGTTCTGCTGGTTTGCCTTTGATTATGGAGTCAGAGGGCGTTAATGATTGTTAAAATGGTGTGTGCCCGTTATCAAAAAGCCACTCTCCTGCTGAGATGTTATTCTAACTCAGGGTTCACCTTTGTTCTGGACTATGCAATAGCTTTAATGAATCTCATGAATACAAATAGAGGTGAAAGCAAAGACATAACAATCATATAGAGAATACAATAGTGAGCGTGTTATAGTGCAATCACTGTTAATGAGTGAAGGGCTGTGTATTCACCTATAGGGGCAGCATACATTTACATTGTGAGCTAGATTCGTCAGTCTGAACTAGGTCAAGTTACCAATTACTAACAAGACAGACGGTGTAAAATCTTAAAAAGACTAATCTCAAATCATTTGGGACAGGGGCAACAAAAGGGTCAAATGTGAAAAAACAATGGGTCAGTAACATGAATGAGAATGTGTACTAGTGAAATATTGTGTTTTTTTCAATTCTGTTGCAAATATAATTGGTGAGAGAGTTGCATCAGGTGTATGAAATCACTTAGTTTACCAGTGCCTCAACTTTTCAATGGGTTAGTCTTAGTACTAGGGCTGCACGATATGGGAAAAGCATACAATATTCGATAACTATGTAGAATATTGTGATATCGATATTATTGCAATATTTTTATGGGAATTCTATTCTTGCGCTACGGATATTGAAACAGCACATATTGCGATAACAATATTTTTGTGTGTGTATCTATCTATCTATCTATCTATCTATCTATCTATCTATCTATCTATCTATCTATCTATATATATATATATATATATAGTTAGTACAGTAATATTTATACTTTTAGTCTCTTGCTCATACAAAGCCCCATTTCAGCTTTTTTTTTTATCTTTTATCTGTCACTTTATCAGCAGTGATGGCTCAAGAGGAGGGCCGTTCTGTGGAGTGTGACGGTTAACAAGCACAGAGGAGCTAATTAGGGAGGAATAAATGCTTTAAATGGATAGATAAGTGCATTTGGGAGGGTCCGAGTAGTGCCTGGTAAACGGCTGGAGACAGGTGGAGTGTGTCTAAATAGAAGAGGCTGGTGGGGGTGGCATGTTTTGACAGTCAGGGTGCGAAGGGTGAGTGATTGGAAAGACATGGTTTGAAGAGAGGAGGAGCAGTTGGTTAAGAAATCAATGTAGTGTCTGAGAATGGGGCTGTTTTGGGCATATGTCTAGTTAAGTTGCTTCCAGGCGTTCATAAAACCCATAGTAATAATAAAAGGATCAATGGCCTGTAAATGTAGCTTTTAACACTTATTGATCAACCAGAATCAATCTTCATGATAAATGCTTGTTTTACTACCTGAGTTACTTTAGCTTAGGATATATTTTTTTATTTTAATTTAATTTTTTTTATTGTATTTTTTAAAATTTACCTTAGTTTAGGTTCGTTTTATTTATTCATTCGTTCATTCATTCATTTATTTTATTTTTTTAATTTAGATTATTATTATTATTGTTCTCATTATTATTGTTGTTATTATTATTTTTTTTTTTTGGGCTAGGACAGGAAACCAGGGAGTGACATTCAGCAAACTGTCGTGAGCCAGATTCAAACTCACAACACCGGGATGAGAATTTCAAGCTCTGAATATGTGCCTCTACGCCACGCTCTCACGACTGAGCTAAACCACAGCCTGATATTATTATATCGGCGAAAACAGCGTGTCGCCGATATTATGGAATCACGTCGGTGCGCGTCCGCGTCCGCGTCCGCGTCCGCAGATCCTAGCTGTGAACGCGATAACTCAAAAACGAA
>JAVQKC010059673.1:0-10321 GCA_036025475.1 Philypnodon macrostomus
TACAATTGCTGTTTTTTTGCTGACATTATTATACGTATAGCGAGTCCAACGGTTCTTCCGATCCAAAGCATTTCATTGCATTTTCTGACCCTGTGTTGAATATGCATATGACAAATAAACTGAAACCTGAAACCTGAAACCTGAAACGTGCAATTTAATCAGTAACTGCATTTCAGTTGGATGGATGTTAACATGTAAACACTGACACGTTTAATCTACAACCGCCAAAGCTCCACAAGTTAAATTTATTACGAAAATAATTTATTTTGACAGTGACAATAAATGGCTGCGTGCGTCTCTCTCGCTCTACTGTCTTTGGCGCCTAGAAAAACTACCCGCTGGATTGTACCAACTGCTACAGTGGGAGTGTGGGCTATGTGTCTTGTAAAATGCTTTACTCAAAAACACGTACCGAATGAAGGCTAGATATAAGATAGTTTTATACACGCACCATAGCCCGCAAAACCAATTTAAAGAACATATACGTATATTAAAAACTCGAAAGTCACAGCCCTCTTTTTTGGGATAATGGTATGTTCCATTTTAGCCCGCCCCCGCCGCCATTTTCCGTGTTATTCTATGTTGCTGGGTCGTGTTTCTTGCAAAAATTAATGCTTTATATTTCACTAAATTTTAGACTTCTGTAAAACTTCCCTATTGCTCCAGTTTTGTGGAGCCTGGGGGTTTTCTCCTACTTTACCTGGGAAGAGGTGGATTACTCGGGTAGCCATGTATATCAAGCAGGTAAGACAACAGTACTGGACTTGTGCGTGTTAGCGGCAATCAATGGCCTAACATAACTAGACCACCTTAAAATTACACGGCTTACTGCGTTGAAGATACCAAAATGTTGTTGTGAGTTACTTTGTTGTGTAATATACAATAGCAATCATACATTAATCTAGGTCACATGCTATGCTATCGCTACTCTTGTGTCTGCTCTGCCCGCCCCCTTCACAAGAGCTATTGCTAACCATCCAGATAGTAGCCTAGTAAAAAAACACCTGTGCTTTTGTACATATCACGCTTTTTATTTAAATCATTTCATTTTCCAGACAGTGTTCAAGCAAGAACACATGAGCTGCACATACTCCTATAGTGTATAGTGCACCACTGAGACTACTTTACAGTCTCTATGACTTTACCTGAATAAGAGGCAGCCGTACTAATATAATGATGCATCACAATGGTTCACAGCCTTACCAAACCTTTGGCGTATTTATCCTCACAAATGTACCCGTTCATAGGTCATCATTCAAGGCTTTCGGAGTTACAGGGACCAAACAGTGGTTGACCCCTTTAGTCCAAAACATAATGTTATCGGTGAGTACATTGTACAGTATTTGATTCATTGTGTGTGATTCATATTTTAACAAATAGAAGGAATAGCACTACTTAATACCATACCAATAAAATACCATTTTGTCTTTACAGTTGGAAGAAATGGGTCTGGGAAAAGTAACTTCTTTTATGGTAAGAAATATATATTTTTATTGTGATTAATGGACATAACTGGTATGTTTTTTAAATGTATATAAATAAGCTTATGTTTTCCCACAGCCATCCAGTTTGTTCTCAGTGACGAGTTCAGCCATCTCCGACCTGAGCAGCGCCTGGCCTTGCTCCATGTAAGTGCTGGAAACATATGACCATAGACTGCTTTACTGGATCTTAATCTTTGTATGTTATGTATGTTTATGATTTAAAACTTCATAAATGGTTTGTCATTACTTACTTTTTAAAACATAAAAAGTAATTTAGCTGCCTCATAGTGTTTCTTTTATATTTGGCCTCATTTCAGAGGTCATTACATGCCTATTATAGTACATGTTTTTTTCCTCTTTTCTCATTTCAGGAGGGAACGGGCCCTCGAGTCATTTCTGCTTTTGTTGAGATTATATTTGACAACTCTGACAACCGGCTGCCTGTAAGATACACACAATCAATAGTATCAATCAGTAGTAATCAATGTCATCGCTGTTTTTTGAGTATTTTATTCTTTTAGTACATTTAGATGTTAATATTTTTTAATGTATACATAAAAATATATATATACACAACTTTGTCAATGCCAGTACAGTAAGACACATTTACATCTCAAAATTAAAGTTACAGTTTTCCTGTAGTGTAGTTCTCATGTGAACTGAAATCTTCTTTTAGATTGATAAAGAGGAGGTCTCACTTCGGCGTGTCATTGGAGCAAAGAAGGACCAGTATTTTCTTGACAAGAAGATGGTGACGTAAGTATCACCGTGGTCTCACAGTAATAACCCTGTAACAACTGCATGCAGTCATATTTGTGACATCTGATTTTTGCAGCAAAAACGATGTCATGAACCTTCTGGAAAGTGCTGGCTTCTCCCGCAGTAACCCCTATTACATTGTCAAGCAGGGAAAGGTGAGTCAGGAGTGGCTGATGCATGTATGCTGTGCCATGTCAACATATTCAAATGCATTGGTTTACCTGTAAACACTATTTACTGATTGATGCAGATCAACCAAATGGCTACAGCCCCTGATTCACAGCGTCTCAAACTTCTGAGAGAGGTTGCTGGGACACGTGTGTACGATGAGCGCAAAGAAGAGAGTATTTCTCTCATGAAAGAGACAGGTATACATTGTAATATAATTGTTGTAACATGAACTATTTATAATATAATACATTATATTTGGATACTGTCATTATTATGCTCCGTTACAATATTGTGCTGTTTGTTGTTGTTTTTTAACCTGTCAAACCTGTCACCTTCACTATTTGCATAAATTGCTCTTTCCATATTGTATTAGCTGCATAATAATTCTCATGTGTATTGTATTTTGTGAATCTAAGAGGGAAAGCGTGAGAAGATCAATGAGCTTCTGAAGTACATTGAGGAGCGTCTACATACTCTAGAGGACGAAAAGGAGGAGCTGGCTCAGTATCAAAAGTGGGACAAGATGAGAAGAGCTCTGGAGTACACCATCTACAACCTGGAGCTTAATGAAACTCGAGCCAAACTGGATGAGGTAAAGAATATTACCGTTGAATTAGAATCAGCATCTCATTTAGGATTTTAAAATAAAAAGATGATTTCTATGTTTTTCCAGCTCTCCTCCAAAAGAGAGACTTGTGGAGACAAGTCAAGACAACTACGTGATGCTCAGCAAGATGCCAGGGATAAAGTGGAGGTATAAAATCTAAATGTACATCTGAACTACTGCAAAAATGCCAAAGTAACATCTTTCAATAAGAACTTTGATTACCTAACATGTACACTCTGAATATTGTCATTTTAGATTCACTTTATAGGTAATTTTAACATCTATCTGATATTTTCTCTTTTGTAGGAGACGGAGCGGGTTGTGCGAGAGTTGAAGTCAAAGATCTCTGCGATGAAGGAGGAGCGAGAGCAGCTCTCGGCCGAGCGCCAGGAGCAGATCAAGCAGAGGACCAAACTGGAGCTTAAGGCCAAGGACCTGCAGGACGAGCTGGCAGGCAACAGTGAACAGAGGGTACGGAAGCCTCTGTGTGCGTCATACTGCACACGTGATCTCTGCACCAACACTATCCGTCTTTATTACAGTATGGCATTTGTATGGTTTATCAGACTATTAACCCAAAAATTACTAATAATCTTAGAACAGCTTTTCCTTTTGTGCCAGTGATTTTTGGAGCTGTTTAAATGTAATTTTTCTGACTTAGGCTTGAATGTGTTTTGAGTTTTTGTTTTTAATACTAAACTTCGGAGACACTAAGAACTACAAGACATGTTGGATATTGGGCAGACCAGGACAACAGCTTTACATCAGCCTTGGCCTTCTGCTTATATATGCCTCCTTATGTACTATACAAAGCTGGCACCTCTTTTTGCCTGTCTGGCATTGAGTACTGTGTGTGCGAGTATAAATACAATTATAGCAGTGTTTTGGCTCCGTTTTTGTGTGAACTAAGACGAGTCTAAGGCAGCGTGCCGGCTGGTGGTTGGATTAGGCCCACCTGGCTAATACTGGCACATCATCGTCCAAAAGTTATTGGAGCAAAATGGAAAGCAAAGGGAAGCAGAAATGCGTCACTAGCCCCCGATGAGTGTGATTTTTATTTGAATTATTTATCAGCGTTAACAGCTGTAGGTTGCACTGTGCTTCTTTTGTGTTTTATGTATTTGTGTAACTGTATGAAGTTATTGTATAATGGAAAAAATCAGGACGACTCCACCACTCGGCTCACTGTTCCTCGCTCCAGTTTGCAGACTATGGGAGACAGACCTCCCCCCATCCCAACCCACTCATTAACTGAACTGGATTTTGTGTGTATGTCTGTTATCTCTATCTATGTGTGTGTTCTTTTGTAAAGTCTTAAAAATCTCTGTACAAAAGCTTCTAGTTATTACTATTATTAAATAGCTGATCTTCCAAGACATATTTTAATGTAATTTTGTTGTGTTGTGTCTTACTCAGAAACGTCTGCTGAAAGAGCGTCAGAAGCTGTTGGAGAAGATTGAGGAAAAGCAGAAAGAGCTGCAGGAAACAGAGCCAAAATTCAACATGGTGAAGGAGAAGGAGGAGCGGGGCATCTCCAGGTACAAGGGCATCACACGAGTCACTCTCAGGCAGCGGTTCACTAGAGAAATGCTTGTTAAATATACAGATATAAGATCAGTAATATCACCATTATTCTCTTGTTGTTTTTAGACTAGCCCAGGCCACACAAGAGAGGACGGATCTGTATGCCAAGCAGGGTCGAGGTAGTCAGTTCACGTCGAAGGAGGAGAGGGATAAGTGGATTAAAAAGGAGCTCAAATCTTTGGATCAGGCCATCAATGACAAGAAGAGGCAAATAGCAGCCATCCACAAAGACCTGGAGGACACAGAGACCAATAAAGAGAAAAATCTGGAGCAGTACACTGTAAGACCAATTAAAAAGGAATTTCTGCATTTTTGTTATCTGTATATGACTGTATTGTACAAAATGTTCTTTATTCTCTCTCTAGAAACTAGATCAAGATCTAAATGAGGTCAAGACCCGTGTGGAGGAGTTGGACAAAAAGTACTATGAAGTTAAAAATAGAAAAGATGAACTCCAAAGTGAAAGAAAGTAAGACCTTTATTGTTTTAGACACAATGCAGTAAAGTGCAGAGAACTCACACATTGAAAATGACACGGTGCAGAAGTGTAAGTGTCTGTGTTCCACTAGTTATCTGTGGCGAGAGGAGAACGCTGAGCAGCAGGCTTTGGCCGCGAAACGCGAGGACCTCGAGAAGAAACAGCAACTTCTTCGAGCTGCCACTGGAAAGGTCTGTTGTGTGTTCATTTAGGTATTGGTTACGTTTGGAAATACCACTTTTCTGCAACTGTATAATACAGTGATTTTGCACCAGACATTTCTGTCACGTGAAAGCTGAACCACAGGGAAACGTGCCTGGCTTATGGGGCACATTCTCTTTGTGAAGTGAGGAGATCAAGAAAGTGACACCATTTATCCAAATGAGAAAGGCAGTGTGCTGTGAAACTGAGCAGAGCTGAAAACTCAGAAAAGCTGTAGAAACTGTGACTCATCCAATTGTCAGGATAAATATATCAAAGGCAATCATTCTTCTCCCGCACTTATGCCTCCTTATGATCTCTGCTAAATTTAATCATGACTCACACTTTTGTTCAAATCAACGCCAATCAAATACCATTTCTTGAGACTGTGACTTGTGAGCATTCTTAGATTACCTATATTTAATATTTTGCACATTCTGAAAGAAGTCAAAATTAATAATATGACCAAATATTTAATTCTGTAGTCCTGCGTACCCATGTTAGAAGTTAAATACATTATTTAACCTTCACATCCAGTTTTATAAATCTTTTATTCACATTTTCTCTTTCAGGCTATTCTCAACGGCATCGACAGCATCAACAAGGTCCTTGAGCATTTCCGTCGGAAGGGCATCAATCAGCATGTGATCAATGGTTACCACGGCATCGTCATGAATAACTTCGAGTGTGAGCCTGCCTTTTACACCTGTGTGGAGGTGACTGCTGGCACTAGGTAAGGATATATTATTTATCTTATTTAATACGTTTGTCACTTCACCAGAATGAATACAGCTCACCTTTGCTTATTATTTTGTGTTGTGCAGGCTCTTCTATCACATTGTAGAGACCGATGAAGTCAGCACCAAAATACTGATGGAGTTCAACAAAATGAACCTCCCTGGAGAAGTCACGTTCCTTCCTCTGAGCAAGTTGGATGTTCGGGACACTGCCTACCCAGAAACTAATGTGAGGAAATATTTATGATAGTTTGCGTATTGTAGGCTTTTAACACATTTATTTCTAAATCTCTTGTCTTTTAGGATGCTATTCCCATGATCAGCAAACTGCGCTACAGCCCCAACTTTGACAAAGCGTTTAAGCATGTTTTTGGGAAGACACTGATTTGTCGAAGCATGGAAGTGTCCACTCAGCTGGCCAGAGCTTTTACTATGGACTGCATCACTCTGGAGGGTAAGTAATGTGCTCAAAATGCCAGTTCAATAAAGCTCAAACAAAATAAAATCTTCAGCTTTGGGAGCATTTCAGTAGTACATGTACTTGTATAATTTAACTCCCATCCCATAGCCCTGCAGTCCATGGCTATTTTTGAACAGCCACAACATTACATTAGTTTGTGATAATGTGACCTTCTGACCCAAACCCTATTCCGTTCTATAGGTGACCAGGTCAGCCACAGAGGAGCTTTGACGGGAGGCTACTACGATACAAGAAAGTCTCGCCTTGAGCTGCAAAAAGACATGAGGAAAGCTGAAGAGGAGCTGGGTGAACTGGAAGCCAAGCTCAACGAAAATCTACGCAGAAACATTGAACATATCCTTTCACATGGTAACATTTAAAAGTAAAATGCATGCTCCTAACTCTTGAGACAACAAAAAAAGATAATTTCTCCATCATAAGACAGATTAGAGCAATAATTGAATTTTAACAGCTAACCTAAGCCACATAAAAAGAACAGTTGTAGTGTCGGTTTCAATGCACATTCATTCATTCATTCATTCATTCATTCATACATACATACATACATACATACATACATACATACATACATACATACATACATACATACATACATACATACATACATACATACAAAAAGGAATGGAATAGAAATAACTACTTTTAAAATTTATTTAACCATAACAAATGCAGTAAAATGATTATGGTGAGATTATCTGACGTGATGATGTAAAATATTGGCTGCATATCTGTGGAGTGGAGAGCATTAAAAAAATGTATTAGTGTGGTTTCTAAATATTAGCAAACTGGCTTCTGAAGGTTGACATCAGCCATCTATATAGGCCCATCCCAACATCAACCTTGTGGATATTGGTTGATACCGATGTTGAGACCATATATACTGTATATCGGTGTATGTGGATTGGACTTTGTTGGGCTATACATTCGCAACTATGACTAATTTGTTCCCATATAGACAGAAACTTGACTGACGAAGAGAAGGTTTAGAGAGAGGCCCCTTAACGCACAGGTGTGATTATATGTGTTTAAACACCTGTGCGATTGTGCGTTGTAGTGTGTATTTAAGGTGATGTCTGCACCTGATTGTTGAGAGTGGGCAGGGGACATGGATGACAAGCTGCCTGTCCTTCTGAGCAGTGAGTCACAGCAATCAATTATTTAAAAGCCCCCTGTTTTTCTCTGTCCGCAAGCATGAGACTACACTGATGCACCTCACACAATGGGGCTATTTTAAGTCAGTTTTTATTTTTTTTACAAGACATAGTCATCATAGTGTAATAGTCACCAAGTAAACCTGTATTATTTTTATCCTCTGACCGACTCCTTGGCAAGTAATAATCTTAACTAATTGGGTGGAATTGGAAACAGATTTAAACCAAGCAGGTCACCAGTTTAAGGATTGATAAATGGGCTAAATTTGTATTTGCAAACACAGAATCTTTGTGTGAAGACATTAAGTTAAATGTATTCATGACATTTGACTAAATCCAATACATAAGAAGGCAGGCTAAAGAAAGGGTTACAATTATAATTTAAATTCCTTAATATTTTCTTCACGTATAAACAATGAGATCGATCAGCTGATGAACCAGATGCAGCAGATTGAGACACAGCAGCGTAAGTTTAAAGCGTCCAGAGACAGTATCCTGTCAGAGATGAAGATGCTCAAAGAGAAGAGGCAGCAGTCAGAGAAGACATTCATGCCCAAGGTAATTACTGACCCTCCGTTTACATGTAATTAAAGTGTTTTGTAGTTTTCTCATAGTTTACTTTTTTCACAGCAACGTAGTCTTCAGAGTCTTGAGGCCAGCCTTCACGCGATGGAGTCGACCCGGGAGTCTCTGAAGGCGGAGCTGGGCACTGACCTGCTCTCTCAGCTCAGTCTCGAGGACCAGAGACGAGTAGACGACCTCAACGACGAGATCCGACAGCTTCAGCAGGTCAATATAAACACTCACAAAGGCCTTTTTAGTTTTTTGATTAGATATGCTATATTAATGCATGTAAAGCTGTTTACACTTTAATTTTCTGTGTATATGTAGTAATGTAGTCAGGCTGTTTCCTGTCATGTTGCTTCTGTTGCCGCCCTCTCACAGCAGCTGTGTGTGGGATGTGTTTTTGATCCAACATGGCTCTCTTCTGCCTCTTTCTCCTTCACTGCCAGCTGCTCTCACCTCATTGAATGCAGTTATTCCTGCTGTCATTGTGGAACAGCCCCTCCTACACAACACCGGCCTTTTATGTGGACGGTTGTTATGATGGATGTATCTGTTCAAAATATATAACACAACTGTATTCATTTTTATTTCCATAATAATTTGTGTAGTTTGTCAACTGAAACGTGAAAATACATTATTCTATTACATGTCTCATCCTATTTATAATACTGCATAATATACTAATAATATATCTCCTGGGGTTATCTGTGGTTTGGCCTCTACAGGACAACAGACAGTTGCTGAATGAAAGAATCAAACTGGAGGGCATCATGACCAGAGTTGAGACCTATCTCAATGAAAACTTGCGCAAGCGTCTCGACCAAGTGGAGCAGGTACAGCTTTCTTTTTGTGCAACTTTTTGAAGTTCTTCGCTACTTTGAATCTGTATGATATGTATGTGATTGTATGTGTTTTAACAGGAGTTAAATGAGCTGCGTGAGACCGAGGGTGGGACAGTGCTGACCGCAACAACGTCAGAGCTGGATGGTATCAACAAACGTGTCAAAGATACTTTGGCTAGATCTGAAGGTATAGTTACGCATTCTCAAAAAGATGATTTTTAGTACAAAAACCTATATTGTGAATTAAGTTTAGCCTGTAACTCATTAAATATGAAATGGCTTGGGTTGGCTTCTCTCTGTTTTATAAATATATAACTAGTGCCATGAGTTTTGGCTATCTCTCAAAAGAGTTAATATAAAAACATTCACGAACCGATGTAAAATATATTATTGTTTAGTCACTGTCTGCTTTTATTCCCTACTGTCGTAACGCATTTTTCTCAATGTTGTACACAATGACAGATCTGGACACTATGGTTGACAAGACTGAGGCTGAGATCAAGGACCACATCAAAAGCATGGACCGTTGGAAAAACATTGAGAAAGAGCAGAATGACGCCATCAACCATGACACCAAGGAGCTGGAGAAGATGACCAACAGACAGGGCATGCTGCTCAAGAAGAAAGAGGAGTGTATGAAAAAGATCAGGGAGCTGGGGTCACTGCCGCAGGAGGCCTTTGAGAAGTACCAGACACTCACTCTCAAACAGGTGGGCAAATTAAAGACCTGTCTCATAGCTCATATTCATCAAAACTAGGGCTGTATGTGTAATTATTGTTATATCACAATATCAGCACATGCAATATCCACAAAAACGTATCACAAATAATGGCATTTTATCACTGTGCCAAAATTCACACGATTTCGTTTATGTTCAGCAGGATTATTGGCTCAATAAAAGTGCATCAAAACATTAATTTGTGAATTATTTAATTGTCATTAATCAAAGAAGTACCAAATTCAATCCAGTTCAGCATCTTTTTGAGTTATTGATTTGGATGAGAGCTGCGACGTACGTGACACCGCCCAGCTACTCATCTTCTTACGTGGGATAACGGCAGACTTTCAAATCACGGACTAGTTAGCTGTTATGCAGTCAATAAAAGGGACAACCACGGGTAATGACTTATTCAGAGAGATAAATGCATGTTTTGACATGTTAGGACTGAAATGGGACAAGCTTGCAGGTGTGACAACAGATGCAGTGTGGATGATGCACCAAGTGAAGTTCAGATGGAACTCATTGATCTGCAGTCTG
>JAVQKC010059682.1:0-23995 GCA_036025475.1 Philypnodon macrostomus
ACACACACACACGCACACTCACTCACACACACACACAAACACACACACACACACCCACACACACACACACGCACACACACACACACGCACACACACACACACGCACACACACACACACACACACACACACACACACACACACATGCTGTTAGATGGGAGCGGTTGATATGTTGAAACAGGAACTACAATAGATCCACAGGCTATCATCAACTGAGAATGTGCCACAACAAGTCACCCAACTAAATCAAGGAAAATTTGACTAGTTCAACAGTTCAACAGCTGTCAAAAGGCTTCCAATGTGTGTGTTAGCCCGAGGACTAACTAGTCATTTACTGGTTTACCACAAATACCATAGTCAGACTGGCACATCTTTATCTTGTCTTCATTCAGAAAAGTCTTTAAATAGCTCATGTTATAGAAGTTGAGTCAAAAGACTGGAGCAGAAACGATAAAACACACAAACTCTCACACGCACAAGTCTGAACTCAAGGACGAAGATCTCGGTTCTTATTTAATAACTACCAATGATCTTGTATAATGTTGACGCATCATCTTCCTCCTTGAGCTGATCATTTACCCCGGATGCCCTTCCAAAACACGTTACCTCTTTGACTGACAGTTCTCCCCATAGTTACCGTGAGTTCTCTCCTCCTCCCCTTGTCCAAAGACATTTGAATATAAACTGTCTCTAGTGAAAGAATGTGAGCTACCCCGCCTAAGACCCATAGTTGCTGGTGATACGCTCCAGTCACCCTTGATTATATTTGTTACAGATTAGGATCAAGTTAAACAGAACTTAAATCCTCAAACACATGCAGTATTAGCTTTGAGTAAATATAGGTCTAATTCTGTGACTACATCATGACGACATTACTGTTCACGCCCATATCCCTCCGCCCCTCCTCCTATTTCAGCTCCACCCTCAAGCTCAAGCCTATAAAACCTCTGCACGCCTCTTCACGCTCCAAAAACTAGACTCAAAACAACAGCTTTCTCAGCAACCAACATGAAGATGCCACAGCTCGTTCTTCTGCTCCTGATTGCTTTGACCACCCCCTCAGCGGGCTACCCCTCGGGCCCCAGGGAGAAGCAGGCGTCCTGGGATGAGGTCAACATCGTGGCCCACGGTCTGCTCCAGCTCGGCCAGGCGCTGAAGGAGCACGTGGACAAAAGCAAAGCCCAGATGCGAGAGGTCAACACCAGCCTGAAGACCATGAATCTCACCCTGGCCAGACTGCAGCAGGAACAGGCGTCGAAGACTAAGGAGAGTGAAGACGTGAACCTGAGGATGGACAGACTGGAGGAGGCGGTAGAAGATGTGCTAAATAAGCCACCGATGGACAGTAACTACAGCAATGATGCAGAGATGCCTTTTGTACAGGTAAGAACCAGACCTTAAAGGATTTCTTGATCATCAACAGGAAAGCTCATTTCGTCCAAGAACATTGATTGATCAGCTTTTCTCAAATACATTAGTCCTCATTTGTGTGAATGATGATTGTATATTGGTTTCTATTGTTGGTGACAGTATTAATGCCATTTTAGCAGTAGATCCATATACATTCAAAATTCAAAATGGACTGAATGCCAGCCTTTATGTGACATGTCAGGCCATACAAAAATCACATGGTTTTTTGGGGGGTTTTTTTGCAGAGACTGATGGCGGCTCAGAACAGACGCATCGATCAGCTGATGGAGAAAATCAAGCAACAACAGGATAAGCTGGAGAAACAGAGCCTGCACCTACAAGCTCTACAGAGCAAGGTACAGACCAGCACACGGCCGGATGCATTTGTTTAGATATGGTTTAGATTTAAAGGGGCACTATGCAACTTTTTACTTCAATGAAACTTCAGTCAGTGTGATCCTAAATGAGTTGTTGTGGGGTGAATGAAGTTTCCTTGCTATAGGATGAATGTCCCTGGAAGTCTCGGGTCAAGTCACAGGTCTCGCCAAAACCACAAATTGCTTTAAAACAGGCTTCTACAGAGAGAGAAACTGAGCAGACCTGGTGTTTTTGTGTTGAACAGTAGCTTTATGATCATCTAGAGTCTGTATATAAAGTCTTTGTGTCTTTTTCTGTGGACAGTGCTAGTCTCTGAAACTGTAGGGGGCGCTCTGTGAAGAAGAACTGTGACCAGACCAGTGAAAAGTTGCATAGTGCCTCTTTAATATACAGCCTGTTGCTTTGAACTAAACGGATTATATGATTTCAGGTTGGACAAAAAAGAAAGTCCCATCGACGAAGACATGAAGATATGCTGCAGAAGGACGGACAGCAATCAGGTGAGACTTTTAACAGAGTTGATCTTTTTTCAATCATGTCTCAAGAACGTCGTCTTGCAAAGGCTAAAATCGAAATATAATCACGGATAGTGAATGTTTTTTATAATACATACATGGGGTCGAAACTGAAATGGCTTTAGAGAGGCCAGGGGTTCCCAAAGTGGGGTCCGCAGAGGTCCTGCAGGGGGGTCTCCAAAGCCTCTACTTCAAGTCCTCAAAAAGAAATGTAAATAAATAAATCATATTCAATCAGATACGACTTGAAGTGACTAGAGAGAGTTTTATATTTTGATGAAGATTTATGATTAAGGGGACTGGGGACATTTTTGGGATATTGAAGGGCACTCTTGACTTTGGAAATGCCTGCTATTGGCTAAAACATATTAACATAAGTGTGGAAAAATAGAAATAACAAGCTTGAGTTTTGACCCTCCAAGGCTACTGTACTTCGTGTCCAATGTTAATCTAAAAAGGTCAATCCATCATCTTTGAACTCAACCTTTGTTCATTTGTTGACATGCAGCTCTATCAAACACACCCAGGGTCAGAACCAGTGCACTTGGGCAAAACAAGCCATTAAAAGTGTCCTATCTAATGTACGATATGTAGTGTACACAGGGTGTCCAAAGTCCAAAGGGTGCCGGGGTCAAAATGCTTGGCAGATATGAGATAGTAAATTGTTTGCAAGATTTTGAAATGACGATGTTAATTACTGTGTCTAGGTTTTGCCAAAGACTGCCATGAGCTGTTCGTCCAAGGCCAACGAAAGAGCGGCGTGTACACCATTCAACCGGAACATTCTCGAGCCTTCAGCGTGCTCTGTGAGATGACGTCAGGTAAGGGCACCTAATGTGTGGAGACATATGTCACTGTGTTAGCATGGCCTGTAGAAAGAGAAAGTACAGAGTCCATTTTATGAGAAATAAAGTCAGTATGACATCAAGGAAAACCATTCAAGAGTAGTCTTCATTTTTGTTGAGTTTTGACCCTAAACACTTGAAAATAGCTTAATCTAACAAATAGGTAAACTAGGCCATGATAATGCAAATAGCAATAGTTATAATATATTTTCCATTTGACTTTGCAGAGGGCGGATGGACAGTCATTCAGAAGCGTTTTGACGGCTCCCAAAGTTTTAACCAGGCATGGGACAGCTACAAGAAGGGATTCGGGAGCCTCAACGGTAAGCGCCAACAGATATGATTCACAGTAGATTTGAGATGGATTTTGTCAAAATTGCAAAAGCTAATGATGATTGTTTCTTTTTCAGGTGAGTTTTGGCTTGGTCTGGGCCACCTCCACGCCCTCTCAAAACAGGGCCAGTACACGCTGCAGGTGGAGCTCTCCGATTGGTCGAAACAGAAGCATGTGACCAGTTATGACTTCCTGGTGGATGGAGAGGATCAGCAGTTTGCTCTTCACCTGAACCCAGTCTCTGAGGAGAGCATCTTAAACTCTGGGTTGACTGGACTGGCCTTTACCACAGCAGACCGAGACAACGATATGAACGCAGAGGACAACTGTGCTCAAACTCTCTCAGGTAAAAAATCAATGAGTCTTGGTCAATATATAGTGACCAGATCACAACGGAACAAAAATGGGACATAAAGTGGGTTTAAGTGAGACAAAATATGACAATGTGGGACACAAATACTCAAACTGGTACACTCCAACAAACTGGAAGCTTCTAACTTATAATAGAAAATATATGTGCTGGCAAGATGTGGGACACCGGACACCAAGTGGGACATCTGGTCACAATAGTCTGTATTATATCAATCACAAACACCATTACTCTCTCGATAAAAGGCGGTGGCTGATCTCTTCCAGTAAAAGTCAAGCTGCAGTAATGAAACAATGCATTTCTAATCACTTACATGTCCGTTCACAGGAGGATGGTGGTTCAGCAGCTGTGGAGACTCAAATCTGAACGGTGAATTTCAGCGCGGCTCACGGCAGATGTTTTTCACCACATCAGAAGGACCGACCTCACTACGGTCCACTGTCATGAAGATGGCACCAGCTTCACTACAACGGACTCAACAAATGAATGATTAAGTCCTTCAGATAAACTGGACTGAACTATGAGCACTTTGATGATGATCTCTGTCATATTGGCAGGTGCATTGTTCCCTTTGTGAGGGATCCTGAGGTAGACTATAAATGGTCCAATATACTGTCTTCACTTTAGTAATATACATTTTATTATTTTTTATATTTTGGAGAAAATTGTATTTTTTTTACTTGTTTTGATGCAAAAGAATAAATTACTTTATTTCAAATGAATCCTGTTGTTGAGTAGTTATGACAATATCAAACAAAACCATGAGACGCATTCTAGTTAGAGCTATGGTAGCCTTTCAGGGACATATCACATAAACTAAGCTCAGTTGGTCCTCTCTGCCTAACTCTAGGAACAGGTTGGAGGGAGTTACTCACATCTGACCAGTGTGGTATGTGTTGGAGGGGGCATTCGTTTATTTGTGCTGCCCTCTGCTGTTTGTATTTGAGAACAGAAGTAAGTTAGTCATATTAAAGGTCCTATATTCTGCTTTTTATGGTACATTTCAGTCCATTTTGGATACATTTAGGTTATTTTAAAAACACAATATTTCTCTAATGCAAGTGTTTCTGTGGAGCTCCAGTTTGGACCTGTCTCTTTCACAAACCAGCATAAACTACAGCCCCTTTATATTTGACACCTTCAGGTCAGATCTCAGATCAGAGATGGTGTTGAACGCTGCTAAGCTCACAAAGTCGAAATGCTTCTGTGGAAGGTTCCATCTGATATTTTGGCAAAATTCTGTTATTTTCATATTCCTGTATTATTTGGATATATAATCTTTATAATAGCAAGAGTTTTGTTGAGTTTTATTACATTTTGGGCTGTTTATTGGACATGTAAAAATATATAGTTCTATCTGTAACATCAAGCCTTGACTTTTTGAAGTGGATTTACTCAAACGCAGAAAGAATCTGATTGTTCTAAGGGGATGATTTGTGGACCGTGAAGGAGCCCTTCATAAAGAGGCGTGGTTTGACACTATTTGTGACATCACTAAAAGTTCAATCCGTTTTCAGCTCTTGGAGATCAACATGAAGGATTACTCAAAAATGCTTGTATGAAACATAACACCACATTGGGCGTGTGTTTGAGGCAGAAACATTATAACGTGGTTAATATTTCAGGAAAGTTGATTTAGCAGAATATAGGACCTTTAAGAAGATGCATGTTCAAAAACTATAATAGTTCTCTATACACAACTATATATAATAATAATCTCAACTCTTCTATTCAGACTAATCTGGGATTTTTTTGTGTATTTATTTGTTCCTCTGTAGACAAACGCAGAGAATCTAACAGTGTTTTGGTCATACACCATACCAACAAAGTGCATTATCAGCATGTTTTATATCAGAAACTATCAAATATATTTTACATTATAATAAAACCATTCCTTCATCCCGGAAAACACCAACACAGAAGTCCAGGCAGGGGTCAACGCAAAATCAAAATGACAGGCTTAATAAAAGGCTTCCCTGGGTTTGAAGGCGAGAATAAAACAGAAGAATTGAAAACATTAATGAAATAAATGCTCACGATAGGCTTAACAAAAACATCATCCCCATCTATTATAATGTCAATAGCGCCCTCTGCAGGACTATGTCAATAAAGCAGAAGTCTAAAATAAGGAGCTATCAGAGGTGCTCTTGGAGGAACTGCAGCAGTGTGAGCTCGTAGTGCTGTCCTGAGTGCTGACACCGGATACTGTGGCGTTCATTGGGATAGATCTGTAAGAAGCAGTTTCATTAGATTGTTATATTCTATATCAAAACTCTATAGAACTGTTTCCCTTACCTGGAGGTGGTAAGGCTTTCCTGCACGTATAAGCTGAGACACCAGGAAGTTAGTGTGAAAAAAGTGCACATTTTCATCGAGAAACCCGTGAAGGATCATCAGACGGTTTGGCCTGAGTTTTACAGAGAAAGAGAAATACTGTTATGTATTCAGACAAACGATAGCCCCATATTCAGAGTTTGTAAAGCTCGCGAGTTCAAATCCGGCTCTCTCCCCGATTCATCTGATCTTAACTATAGTATAAACTGTATGTAAATGTGCACTCACTCATCCGGGAGCTTGTGGACCTGTAGAGCCACAGAGCAGGCCTCGTATCCCTGACGGTTCTTCTGAGGCGAGTCCAGATACCTCTCTGTATAACCAGTGTCATAGGCCGTCCACATGGTCACCGGGGCTCCTGCTATGGCCAACTATACCAAGAGAGAGATAGCACTGTGAAACGCTCCATCACATGGGCCAGAGTATTCATTTATAGAAATGTCATTATTCTGCAGTCATATTTGTGCAATGTGTATCTAAGGTCACAGTGAAGTGGTTTGGTTAAGCATTATATTTGAACTACGCTTTTGCATTCAGTCTCTGCAAGATCAGTAATTAATTTGGGGCGGCAGTGGTGCAGTGGGGTAGGCGCTCGCCCCTCGACCAGAAGGTTGGTGGTTCGAGCCCCCGTCCAAGCGCACACTGTCGTTGTGTCCCTGGGCAAGACACTTAACCCAAATTGCCTATGAATGAATGTGATTGTATGGTTGGTGTTCGGTGGTGGTCGGAGGGGCCATAGGTGCAAACTGGCAGCCACGCTTCCGTCAGTGTGCCCCAGGGCAGCTGTGGCTACATAAGTAGCTTACCATCATCAGGTGTGACCGTGGAGTGAATGAATACAAATATGTAAAGCGTCTTTGAGTAATTGTGAAAAGCGCTATTTAAATTGATGAATTATTATTATTATTAATGAAATGCTGGCCCTATTGTATATTCAAGCACTCAGCTGGACAATGATGTATGTATGTATGTATGTATGTATGTATGTATGTGTGTATGTGTGTATGTGTGTATGTATGTATGTATGTATGTATGTATGTATGGTAAAATACAAAGCAAAATATAATATTTACAATTTCCAGGATCTGTGGAATTGTATCACGTTATAATAATAATAATATAGTCTTGTGTTTGTACCTTGAAGACATCAGGTTTGTGGATGAGACCCATCAGGGACAGAAAGCCTCCGTACGACCAGCCGTGGATGGCCACTCGACTCAGATCTATGAATTTATATCTATCTGCAGCGACACGGAGCCCTTCAACCTGGTCCTCAATCTCCACTTCACCCTGGATTAAGGAGAGAAAAAACTACTTACAAACTACCGTAACGGTTATTATTATGGACAGATTGAAATTTGATTTAAATGGGATTTTGTTGTTGAAGTAAATGGTAGAATAATCATATAAATTATATATAAATGAAATAATGGCTCTTATTATTATCTGACCTCTACAGACGACAGACGACCTACTGTATATCATAGAACGGGGTCAGAGAGTACGTTATGTCTTATGTTATAAAACTTACAGACACATCTTTAAATGAAGTCATCATTATCACAGCTTAACAGAACAGTATCCATTTCTATCATATATTCGTTTGAAGTTCCCAGAGACGTTTTATTTTCGAGTGTATGTTTTATTAAAATGTATTGATGATCATCTGCAGGACTGCTCAACCCTACCACTCGGTCTTTCACGGCTCCCTCAAACTTGAGTCCCCTTTGACAGGATCCGCGTCCATCGATCACCAGCACAGTGTATCCCAGAGCCGCCATAGTGCTGAACCGGAGGTACTTCACTCCTTTGTACGAGTTATTCACCAACTGCACCTGTGTCGTACAGAAGAAATTCACTTGAAACAGGAGAGTGAAAAATCTATAGATATATTTAAAGGGTCCTATATTAGTCTATTTTGGATACACTGAGGTCACCATTTTACAGTTTGCAACATCAAACACAATATTTATCTAATACAAGCGGTTTTTGGGAGCTCCTGCTTGGACACAATGAGAAAAACCTGTCCCTGTTTCAAGACAGGAACAACCCATTTGTGCCGGTTTCCGGGGTTTGAAAACAAACAAAAAAGTCCACCACTTTTTGTGTGATATAAACAAAGCCTTGTGTGATATAAACAAAGCCTTGTGTGATATAAACAAAGCCTTGTGTGATATAAACAAAGCCTTGACATCCTCCGAGCCACAGGCACATCTTCTCTAATCAGATTTGTTGTTAAAATGGTGGTGGCAACAATGTTTCTCTGGGTGCGTTTGCAGACAGTGCAGGAGTACTTTGTGGTTTGCCCCAATTTATAATAATAATGATAGTAATGCATTAGTTTTATACTCAAAGACACTTTACATTACATTATTCATTCACTCCACAGTCACACCCGGTGGTGGTAAACTACTTGTGTAGCCACAGCTGCCCTGGGGAACACTGTTAATTGTGTTGCCCAGGGACACAACGACAGCGTGTGCTTGGACGGGGACTCGAACCACCGACCCTCTGGTTGAAGGGCGAGCACCTACCCACTGCATCACTGCCGCCCTTGCCCTTTATGACATCATAAACTGGTCAATCCGTCTTCAGCTCTTGGAGAGGACTACAGCTCAACATAATGAATTACTCAAACATAACTCTTTGTACGTGTTTGAGGTAACACTTCAGAACATGAACAGAAGCTCAGAAAAGTCCATTTTGCAGAATATATGACCTTTAACCTTTCTGCATTAGTAGGTACATCAGACTGACCTGTGGTCCCCCGTAGACGAAGACGACGGTGGGGTGTTTCTTGCCCTCGACCACGTTCAGAGGTTTGAACAGAAGGCCGTACAACTCAAAACCAGACTTTGACTGAAAACTGAAGATCTCTGGAGAGTCTGGGCTAAAGGACATCACTGAAATCACAGAAATCACATTAGGTGGAATCTTTAAACAGAAGTGTCTGGTATTAACTCCGAGGGAATGAACTACCATGAACGACCCTGCACTTAACGAACCTGCTAATTTAGCTTTCAATATAGACTAGTCACAGAAAGATAGTAATAGTTTAATTCTGGGTGAAATGGATCCCCCAGAAGAGCTGGAGGAAGTGTCTGGGGAGTGGGAAACCTGGGTGTCCCCGCTTAGACTTCTAAAGCGGAAGATATCGTACATAGAAGTTACATTTTTACGATCATAAAACATCTGTATTTTGACATAACTGACCAGGCGACTCAATGAGACTGGCCCAGAAGTGTGTCTCCAGATGCAGAGGGTCCGTGTGGGGCAGTTCCAGTTTATATATATGGACACAGGGAGGCTGCTGCAGACTGCTGCTGTGAGCGATGAACATGTCCAACTCCTGGCTCAGGGTGCAGCTATGGGACAGGCCTGGTGTGGTCAGACGGACGATGTCTCCGGGACAGTCGTAGCTCACGCAGTAAAGGTGATGCTCCAGAGGTGTGTCTCTAGTGCCCTGGAAATACACCCGCCTCGATGTCTCGTCCACCCAGATCTGAGGACTGGAGGAGGGCTGTGGGAAGAACACCAGGAGAACTCACTCATTGTGTTTTACAGTGTAGTAATGTTTGATTGTCCCCATAGGTAAATTTGTCCTGCCCGGGGACCCATCTCCAGATCTTCAGCCTGGATCTTGGTCAGGATGTGCCATGCTGGAGGATTAGCCTAATGTGCTTGTTTAGGGATGATGGGGGAAACCGGAGGAAACCCACTCAGACACGGGGAGAAACATCCACAAACTCACACCCTGGTGCCCTGGACTCGAGGCGTCAGTGCTAACCACTTAGATCAAGAGGACAACTGAATGAAGACTATCAAGAATATACAAAAGGCCGGTGGTTGGGTGACCCCGTTTCTGGTCATATGTGTATTTTCTGGGCCTTTACCTTTGCTCCGTGATGAACAAGCACCTCCCACTCTCCACTCGTCAACGCCACCTCCTCTTTGATTAGACACTTGAAGTTACCTGCAGAGACGAGATGAAGAAATGTATTATTATTATTATTTCCCGCACTATAAGGCGCACTTAAAAGCCTTTCATTTTCTCAAAAACCAACAGTGCTCCTTATAATCCAGAGCCTTATATATGGATTAATTCTGGTTGTGTTACTGACCTCCGAGAGATTTTGTGTCACACGGCGCTCAAGGCGGTCCGTCAAAATGTTTTGGTACGACTTCGGGAGTCAGGAGCGTCGCGGAGTAATACATACGGTACTATGCTTCACCGTTATATTAGTAGTGTATTATTATTAGTGTTTATATATGACCCCAAAATGGACATATCATTTTTACGTGTTACAACTGAACAAGGTTGAGAGTTATTGTGAATACATCATTAATGTTTGAACAATGTTGAGAGTTATTGTGAATACACCATTAACGTTTGAACAACGTTGAGAGTTATTGTGAATACACCATTAACGTTTGAACAATGTTGAGAGTTATTGTGAATACACCATTAACGTTTGAACAACGTTGAGAGTTATTGTGAACGCATTTAATAAAGTTTGACTTGTCTGAATGTTTTGTTTCGCTTAATGCACCTTATATATGAAAAAAGTTAGAAAATAGACCATTCATTGACAGTGCGCCTTATAATCCAGTGCGCCCTATAGTGCGGAAAATACGGTATCTGTTAGGATTGGGATGACAATAATAATACTGGTTTATACAGGGCTTTTCTCAAGACTCAAAGATAATTTACGATTACATTATTCATTCACGCCTCAGTCACACCCAATGGTGGTAAGCTGCTTGTGTAGCCACAGCTGCCCTGGGCCCTACACGGCGCCACTGAAGCAAGTCCTATTGTAAATGGAGGCTCTGTTGTTGTTATTTCATATTTCAATGTTCTATGTTAGGAAACTTATCTATACATTTAATTTATATCTAAAAGTTGTTTATTTGACCAAGCACACACATCATTTTAAGTGTATTTTAAGTATTTTTTTTTCCTTTCTAAGATATTTGAATACCTTAGCTCCAGTACTATGTTGCACAGTAGTCATTGTATCACTACCACTCTGTGCCCCTGGCGGTGTTCAGGTTAAATCCTACGGGAGCTTGAATCCAAACACACTTCTGCAGCCTCTCTGTCTGCAGAAGGTGAACTAAAGGTGAAGCGTCCTCCACGGGGATACTTTTGGACAGCCTTATCACTGCACTATAAAGGGTCAAACTCCAGCCAAGCGGTCAAATAATGTATGAAGTCCAGCCAGACACATTTTGGATGGCAGCTAGGGAAACATGAACCAGGCTTATAGGTTTTAGAGGCCCTGTATACCAGCGACTAGGGGCTTTCGGCGGGGTACTGCAGGACAATGGTCAGTTAGATCATCACCATCCTCTCAGGGTCAAACGGAAAGAGGTCAAATAATGTACATTGCAAAATTTTTATGATTTCAATGATTGACTTCTACTCAAATTTCTAACTTGACTTGTATTGACTATTGAGTTGACATTCTTTTTTTACCTTCGAGGGCAATTATAGGCTTTAGGCGGGGTACTTGGACAATGGCCTGTTAGTCGCTGGACACTTTGATTGACAGCCATTCGCTCTCACATTGATTTAGCATTTTTGACACATGCCAAGCTAAGGTAATAGTTTGATTCCTTTAGTGTTTTTATGGTTCACTCTTTTGGGACACATACATAGTTTTTTGGATTGCAGCTGGGCCACATTGAACCAGCATACCGGCTTGTAGAAGATGATCCCTTAAAAGCATTCTTAGATGTTCACTTCACTCCGAAAAAACATGACATTTTAGCTGGGAATCGATTTGGAATGAGGTAAAAAAGTCAAAGAGCTGAAGGAAATATACTTAGGCCACTAAAAATAACTTGAGTGTCACTTTAGCTCATATCAACGTGGCAGCAAAATGTTGCTTCTTGGTGCCTTCGGAGGGTTTTGTGACAGCAGTCTTCTCACTTTCGCCTGTACAATGACATTTTGACGCTAATTTGGCTTGAAAACATAATATAAAATGTTGATGTCTCCTAATCTACACTATGGCACATTTGAACTGACTTAACCCGATGACTAAATTAACTTTCCCAGGAGCTGAAACTGTCTTTGTAGATACTTGAAGAAACCCAACCTTGCTACTACTACATTGTATTTCCTTTGCCTGTAGTAGGGAAATAGTGTGGCCAGCAGGGGGAAAGAGGGCCTTAAAGGGTCATGTAAATCTGCTCTTTTTCAGCTCCCAAATACAATATAATTACATGCAATGGCGTCTTATCTTTTGGGATATTGATGAGTGGTTCCACCTCACACATAGCTACAGTGTGAATCACAGTTTTGAGGATTTGGGGTTAGTTTACAGTTTAGTTGAGTTTGATGTCATTTTCATCTGGCTTCAGTCTCAAAGCAAACTGACAATAATCACACTGTAGGAAGTGATTCATCTGTTAAGTACTTTTGCCTAAATTTTCAAAAATGTGTCAAAAATCTTTAATAAATGGGGGTAAGCAAGCTTTGTAGATGCCCTGGGGCAGACTGAAAGAGATGTGGCAGCCAGACTACTCCAACATTGTCTCTGACCACCACTAAACCAAATTGTTAAAAATGTGTGTTCAAGTAAAAATTATTACATTGCACTGTGTGTGTGTGTCAGTGAATTTCAAGGTACCAGTTTCTCAGTCACAGATTGGTGGTAAGCAAACTTTGTTGTCACAGTTGCCCTGGGGCAGACTGACATACATGCGGCAGCTATACCACGTCAACAACCACTCTGACCACCACTAAAATACATACTTTAGCTCATATAAAAGTGTGTTCAAAAACTAAAACTGATTTGTAGCACTTTTCAAGGTAACAAGGCACTTTTTCAACTCTATAGCCACAAGCAACCTTTGTGGCAACATTTGCCCTGAGGCAGCCATAACAGCCAACAGCCTCTTACTACCATCAAAATCACACTAATAAATAAAAACATCAAAACAGCCAAACATAAACTGTGTTGGAGCTGGGAATTGAACCACCATCCATCTATTCTGTATTAGTGCAGGAATCTATGTCTACATCCCAACCCCAATGGTATCAACAGACTGGGTCATCTGTAGTTTAGCTGGCTGGTTGTCAATGTAGGGTGTGTCACTACAAGCTCATTCTGATTGGATGTGACATTGACATTTGTGAACCAAAGCATGAATGGCAGCACTGGCCTGTCTCCAACCCATATGTTTGCCTCTGTACATGGATTTGATTATGCTAATTTGATTGCACGTTGGTGGTCCATTTGGGGGTCATAAATCTTTTTGAGGGATTTTTGTTTGATGTTGGAGTTTTGTCTAGCACCGATCACAGTTGTCAAAGCCGACCGCAGAGAGGCAGTTCTGACCACATTCAACATGACCAGCGCGAAAAGTCAAAATTGGCCTAACGTTTTCTTGCATGCTTGACTTTTAGGTATAAATCAAATAAATGTATTACACACTAAATTATATATCTAATGAAAGATACCTGTATATGTCCCTGTGTCAGCCCTGCGACCAACCCACCAAAGCCCCATAGTTGCTGGGATATGCTCCAGTACGTTGCCTTCAAACGACCAGCAGATCTCAAATCCAGACACAAGGGCTAGCTCTTCATTTAAAAACCCCATTGTAAAACTGCTACTTTATCAAACCTGATAAAAAACACTGCTGTCTGCGAGGCCTTTATAGTAAATCAAAGAAATCGACTGTGGCAAATGATGCATCGTAGTGTCCTATTGAGCATGCTCACTTCACGCTCACGTACAGCTTGTATGTGTTGGGGGAATCCTTGTATGGACACGTCTGTCGGTGCATTTCGATTCCTAGGGGCAAATCACCGTATTGTACGCTTGAGTAGATATGCGCTTGACACTGACTGGCCACTTTATTAGACTGCATTTGTGTGATGTGTGCAGAATGAATATACCCTGTAAACAGTAGCCACAACAACACAGACAACAAAGATTATAAAAAATATATATTATTTGATTGAAGGCTAAGGATGGAATTTGCAGTCTTCACTAGTTTTGAAAATTGGGTTTTAATTTTGCTTTTAATCAATGTAAAGTTTCGCATAATACTGGCTTATAAACTTGTGGGTCAGGACCCTAAAGTGTGTCGCAAGCATATACTCTTACTATATTTATGAATACAATGTGAATCATTTTTCATCAAAGTAAAAGTGAGTATAGATCAGCATCTTTTATAGACTTTGCAAACACTTGAATCTTGCGGCCAGTTTTTGGACTAACATGCTTTGAGAAAACACAGAGGCAGCTAATGAGGACCTTGTGGGGATGAATTCCTTTCAGGATTTTACCATGTGTTCTGTGTGCAAGAACTGGCAGAAGGAAGCCAATTGTTGTGGCCATATATCCGATGTGTTCCAAATCCGACCCACATCTTTATTAACTTACATATGCATGAATACCTAACTGTAGCCTCGTACCTATCTGTGCACATTTTTGGCAAACGTTTTTTTCAGATTATCGCCAAGTGAACAATGGTACCGCAGGCCAGGTCATTAGCGGCTGAAATAGAGCAACTTTGTTTAGTTGTCATGGTCCACGGAATTCTATTTAGAAGCAAAGTCAGACCAAAAACAGGACCCAAAACAACAAAAAGTGAGTCAACATCTAAACATTGAACACTGAGGCACAGAATGAGGTCCATTTTGAGTGACGAGTGGCATAGAAGTTAGCACTGCCTCTTAGCCAGGAGGTTGTGGGTTCAATTCTAATTCCAGATTATGACCTGGCGTCTGCATGTTCTCCCCATGTTACTGAAGCAAAGATCCTAAATTGCCCATAGTGAATGATGTGAATTATTTATCTGTGGATAACAAACTGGTGATTGTCCAGGATGTAGCCTACTCCCACCTAAGACCCATAGTTGCTGGATTAGGCACCTAGTGTGAAACCCATGTATTACATCCTGAATCATCATTTTAATAACACTAATCATATAAGACCTCCAGTCACGCACAGTTGCCCTGGGGCGGACTGACAAAGATGTGGCAACCATACATGGGCAAGGTGAATGAAGTGTCTTGAACCTGGTTGTGATTGAACCACCCTCACTTTCAATATCTTTTTTCATTTGGATAAATCTATTGGCGTTCTTACCCTTTGTCCCCAACTGACTTTTGTCCAAACTTCGCCCACTCACTCATTCTTGCACACAAAAAGACCATTATGAGATTCAATTGGCCTTACATTTAGTATCTGACATGTTCAACTGATTGGATCGACTTCTGTCTCGAGATGGTATCGATTTCTCTCCTCTGCAGAAGTTGGCATTGAGCTATGGTGGTCAATTTAATAATGAGATTTCATTTTATTATGGTCTGATTGTCCAGATAGTGTAGATGGACTGCTGTGTTTTACTGCATCTAAGATTGTAACTTGATGTGAATGATGTCAATATAGTTTTAATACATTTAGAGGTGTTTCCATTCTTCTACCTAGACCTTGGATCTTGTTTATCCCTGGTTAAATGCAGACCTTGTTTAGACCTAGTTCGGTTTAGTCCTGGTTCAGATTTGCTTGATTTAGATCTGGTTTGGTCCTGGCTTATACCTGGATTAAACCAGGTTGAGTCTTAGCCTCCTTTAGTAAACATTCCGATAGACCTAGTCCGTATTTGGGCCCTTGAAATGGTGCTCACTGAACAATATATTAATATGTTCTTTTCTCGTTAATTCTGTGTCTCTGTTGAAATAAACTGATTGCTCTGAGCAGAAACCAAAGCCATAAAGTTATCCTAATCTCCCAGTTCCATTCAATTTCCTGTCTTCCACTTTGTCAAAAAAACATTAGTGCAGCCAATTATCTCATTCTTATTTGGGTTTGTTTAAACTTATCAATTTTCTAAAATACTGCTGTGTAATTCAGTCGTTTACAACAAAAAAAAAACATTACTCAGAGCAAATTGTGTTATGTGGCTGTTTTTTTAGAATGTATAGTCTGCCCCCTATGGTCCACAGTGGAACATTACACCAACTGATTTCTTAGATATTTCAGTTAACGAGGGACAATTTTGTCTGTAAAATGTAAAAAAATAATAATAATAATAATAATTAGTGGTTGAGTTTTACTTAAGTCCCTCCCCTGGCTTCTACAGCAACATCAAATCAGTTTTGATGGCTGCTATACCGCTCAAAAACCTGCTGGTAAGGGCTCTATTGCACAAACTCCGATTTGATGTTTGAGGCGAGGAGGAGGGAAAGCTAAATATATTTCTGACAAATCAACTTCAGTGTGACTGTGAATTATAGCAGGGTGAATGAAGCTTCTTTCACCTCCTTTTTCTGTCACTAGGTAAATATGCAACTTTGAAAGAATGTGTGCCCAAACCTAGTGTACCTGTGACTGGAACAGACACATTCCTATTGGAGAAGGGTACTCTAACTTTTCACCACCTGATGTCGCCAAAAGGCCAGAAACTATGCATTAAAATCTAAAGCCTGGTGTTATATCAGCAATAATGAAATTCCACTGTGTGATAGTCAATACTAATGACTCTCACCTGTATTTGCTTTATGTGCATATGTCCAGATTTGAACTCCAGAAACGTGTATCAGTTGCTCATGTTTTATTCCGTCATAGCATAATGAGGACAACACGCAGTACAAAAGCAAAAACCAGACATTTCAATACAACTTGGACCCAGTAAACGGGAGAGGCTGCCATGGCAAAACGCTTCAGGAAGCTAGGACCATATATAGTATTATTTCCTCTTCAATACAAACGGATTATTAGTTAATACATTACATTTCACAAAATACAAAAAGTTCAGGAATCCATGGCACATTGTTTTTACACAGGTTTGACACAAAAAGGTGCTTATTATATCCACATGTTCACAAGGTACAAAAAGCAGGAAATGCAACTGCATGTAATAAACAACAGATGGCGCCAAAAAGGGTTTCTCTTTTTGGGGCCTAATACAGAGACCCATGGATATTCACATGATCATCTACAAACTATATATTCAGATTTAAAAGTAATATAATTTCACCACATGTGAAAAAATATGATTCTCGTTGGCTATCTGTGGATTGGACTAGATATCACAATGTTAAATGTTCAATATCCATCAGTTCATCTATTTATAATGTTGGTGATGTTATATAATATTCTTATTTTGAGTATAAAGTAGCTAAAAAAAATAGGTAAATGTGATTTTGTAATTGTAAGTCAATTATTCCAACTTCTGAGACCTTTAATTTAAAAGATGATTAAAATTATCCAAACAAATGTAATGAATCATTTTCTGCTTATCGTCCCCTTAGAATTATTAGGATCTATCTGCGTTCTGAATACTTTTGAGTAAATCCACTTTAAAAAGTCAGCTCCAGGCTTGATATTACAGATAGAACTTTATATTTTTACATATAAAAAAAAACAAAATAAATAACACAATTTTGCTAAAAATGTCAGAACCATATAATTATATGGGGATGTAATGGACATATCATTGCAGTAAGGTAGAGAACCCAGAGCTAATTGTAAAACACTGAATATCCCACTTTAGTCACTCACTCAACTTTAGGAACCACATATTAACTTGACTCTGTGCACAACATCCAAATGATGCCAGCCAAAAGACTTTATATTTTCCTGTTTACAAAATAAATTGCAATGATTGCTAAAATGAGGCTAATATTTTTTAGATCTAAATTGATATCTAACTAGTTATATTATATTCAAATTACATTAATAATAATATGTTTAATCTCAGAAAAAAATAAAATATGATGAAAGGCCTTGTGAAACTAGTGTTGATGCAGTGATATTTTGAGACTACCAGTTGGCTAGGCAACTTTTGAACCTTGTGCACAGAGTCAAGTGCTGCCTAATACATCCATCCACCCACGAACAGATAATGAAGAAATAATGTGTTTTTCTCCTCACCTGTCACTGGTCAAATTGTTTTGCCTGATGTATAATAGCAATATCTATATTTGCTGAGGTGGGCCTAAATACATAAGCACCAGCTTTCAACTCTTTTGCCAAATGTTTCAACACGAAATGTGAAAAACATATGGGACTTTTAACAAGATAATCCCAAATTACGAAGAAGACACTTTGGCACGTAGTCCTGCATTAGTCAGCAGGTGGCAGTAGCGTGCTGAAGCAAACTTACAGCCTAGTGCATTATAGTAAAGCATGCCATAGGAAACCGATTTACATTCAATAACAAACACGGACAAATGCTGTCTTTAAAGGGCTTATGTTTAGGTAGAGTGGCCATTTATATAATATTTACAAATATAATGTTCATAATCAACAACTTATATAACATACCATATTTACAATATCTCCTCTTGTTTTGAACAGCGGACCTACAGCACTGTGCAAATGGTTTACGTAAGTGTTAAGACCAAAATGAATTAAAAGATTCTAGATAATCTCAAGATCATTGAGTCTGTCTGGGATCAGCACAAATAGACAGAAGGATGTGAGCAGCCTACAACCACTGATGAAATAGTGGGAAGACCTGACCGCTTCAGTCTTCCAACCTGCCTAAAACATTCACACAGCACTGTATTTAAACCTTACTTTTAGCAGCAATGCAGAAAATATGTGTTGATACATTGGAGATTTCTAAAATGAATATACATCAAAAAGTAATGTTTTCCTACCAATGACATTTCAACAAAACAAAATGGTCGAAGATGTCGTGAAAGTCTGTTGAGGTATTTCAGTTGGGCGACCGTTCGTCTCTCAAAATTTCACAAGAACAAAAAAAGCGAACATCCATTTTGAATACTAGTGGCTCTTGGATGTCGGCAGGCAGCACACGTAAACAACACATCGCCATGGCAACGGGGGGAATGCACCGCCACTAACGTCTGATGAATGGACGGGGAATAATATAACCAGTGAAAGTCAATGGGAGTGGTCCAAGATTGCCATTGGTCAACTTATGATTTTCTTATAGTTAGCTCCTTGACATGATTGGTCACAGTTAGTATTACCCGGTGTTACTATGAAATGTCTAGTGAGCTAAAATATGGTTTTGTGCCACCTTTCTTCCTAGAGTGGTACAGCAACAGCGCCACCTTTGGTACAACTTCTTCCCTGGCGTCATTTAGTCCATATAACTATTGTATTTTGTATATTCTGAAGGTCAAAACATGTCCAGGTACATTCCACTAATCTATAGGAAAATCATAAGTTCATTTGAGTTGAAGACCGAGTGATCGTATTTCACACCAGCGTTTCCGGAAGTGTGTCCGCATTGTCCGACGATAGCAGTTGCCAGATTTGCCACCGGTCCCTCTGCCATTCTTGCCACTCCGGACTGTGTGGCGCTAACTGGGCATCTGAGTTATTCTGCAAAGAAGAAGAGGAAGGTGGCGGTCTTTGGGGCGTGGCCAGCTGCGGCGAACTCAGCGAACTGGCCAACCGGTGATGAGCGCTGTAGGGCGGGGGCGATTCTCCATCACACACATTGACACCCCTTTGCAGTCTGTTTGTGGGGGCGTGATGTCCACTGCTCGCTCGTCCGGATTGGTTGTTGGTGTTGATTGACAGTCGTGGTCGCCCCGCCCCCCCTGCGCACACTCTTGACACGGGGAGGTGGGGTCTTGGGATGGTGGGTACAGTGGGTAAGGTGGGTATGGCGGGCTGCTGCCTGCCGTCGCCATGGAGACCGTCCAGCCCATCCTGTGAGCTGCGGGAGCTTCCCTCGGACACGTTACCATGGGAACCTGACACATACAACATCAGCAAGGGATCAGCAAATATAATTATTATTATTAATATGCTATATTTTTTATATTTTAATAATTCAAAAATATATAGAGATATTGTAAGATGATTAAGTACAGCAAGAAATCTGTTTAGCCAAAAATACCTGATGGTCAATTGAAATATGCCAACTATGGGCCTTAAGTGGACTACACACAGATTAAGGCTTTTCCGTGTCACTGTAGGATTGTCACTGAAGGATTGAGGATTGAACCCACAAATCTCCTTGCTCAAAGGCAGCAGAACTCAGCCACCATACACCCTACCAGTTACCACAAGAATCAAAAAAAGCTATCAAATTGGATTGTGTACCTGTATATGATTGGTCTTTGAGTGCTGGCTTGAGGGTAGAGTGCCATGTCCCCCAGATGTTAGCATGCTCCTCTGATATTGTATCTAAATAAAAAATAGAAAACACCAAATTATGAAGAATTTCTGCACACTTGGAATAAATTGGGTGTACCTTTAGCCGACCACGCTTCTGGCCCCGTCTCCCTGTTCCACCCCGGTGTCTGACCCGCAAGGCTGTACTGCTCTGGGATCCTAAAGAGCTGGTCGTTTCCCGGACTGCCCGCCTCCCTGCGCTCACTCAAAACGGGAGAGTTGTTATCGTAGGGAGACAGCTCGCCACTGGACACTTTGTTGGAGTCGCTGGACGATCGCCGCTCGCTCAAGGCAAAAGGCTCCTCTGGCGGCAATAGGTCTGGACTTCTAGGATAAACATGGATGGATGCATGTATCAATGAAATAAAAGGCCTTTTTAATGGATTTGGAAATACATTGGGACCATGACTTACTGTGAGGCTTTTCTCCTCAAAAGGTAGTCCACAACATCGGGGTCGGTCTCAAGCAAACTCATCAAGACTTCGTTCTGCAGATCAGGGGGAACCTTAAACACAAAAGAATGGGAATAAGTGAGGCGTGAATAAGCTTACAATTCTACAATGAAAGTAATATGATATGTTAATTTGACTTTTTACCCCTGACCATTGACTATTGACTGTTGACCAGTGAGTGTGTATACAATGTAATATCATGAATTTCAGTTGACACAGGAGACTACTGTACATCCAATCCAATGTTCATTTTCATCATCATCACCATCATGTACTGACATTCTTAAAGTAAAAATGATGATGAAGAGCAGAACATAAATGAACTGTACGCACATAAATTCCCTGTAGCACGATTCAGCGATCTTCCCAGATTAGCAGATTGTTAACTTTATATCACCGGTCTTCATTACTCCAGACATAACAAATTGGATATTGCGTTATCTCAGCCCCGTTAACATCCATTAACATTATTTTGACACTTTGGTCTTGATCTCACTAAAGTCCCTTTGTTACCCGGCATTACCTTAGATAAAGACGATGCTTAAGAAACTCAAAGTTAAGCATCTTTAGCCAGATGTCAGTCACCCAACCTGATCGGCCTGCTGCAAAACCAATTTCTCACTCACCGGGCCGCTCCGAATACACATTAAAAGCAAATAACAGGTCTTCGTTGGCTTACTCCAAGAATGCGAGCTTTTGGAACATCGATGGCAGATTACAAAACATTACGGTGTAGGGTTTCGGACCCGGAATGACCTGAACTGCCTGTCTGGACTGTTTAGAGATCTCAAGAAGCAGTAATCCACAAAAAGGATTTTATGCTTGACAGAATGGACCTTGGACTACAGTCACTGGCCATTTTATTAGCTACAGTGGTTTTCTGTGGGCTTCAAGGTTTGATGTTTTCAGAAATGTTTGTCTGCAGACCTTCTGAGTCTTGCAATGATCTTCATCCAGTTTACACCATTTTTTCTGACCTCAGCTTGTCATTTTCGCTCTCAGCACTGGCACTCACTTGATATTTTCTTATTTTGTGATCAATTCTCTTTAAATATATTTATGACTAAATGTATTGACTTGGTTTCATGTGATATATTGCTATGTGTGTTACCTAGCAGGTCAAAGGTGTACCTAATAAAGAGGCCACTGAGTGTATTTTATCTAAGTCCTATTTCCCGTCTCATTATCTAACTTTAATCCTAGTTCAAACCAGACCAATCTCTGTTTTACTAACTAATACTCTGATAACATTGTCTCCTAAAGTCTGAGGATCTCAGGATCTGAGGATCGCCTTACAGAAGAATGCAAAGCAGGACTAGGGCATGCATGCGTGAATTATGGGTAATGTAGTGTAAGATATACTGACCATGAATAGGCTTTGGTAACTGGCAATCATCTTCTGCAGCACGGCGATGACTGCGGTGCTCTCCTCCGCCCGGGCCGTACTCTGGACGCTGAATTCTTTATCAGAATTCTTCTGTTTGTGGAGAAGGTTTGGACCAAAGATGGTGGCCAGATTCAAGGAGGTCATCTTGTTTCCTGTGATCTGGAATTAGAAATTATATTTATGTCTCACTTTGACATTCTCACATCCAAGATTGAACACCACTGTTCGAGAGTGGTGTTCCATTCGTGGGAAATCTGTTAAAAGCATGTGGTTTTCTCACATCTTTTTACTTTTGTATCTCTTGTCCCCATCTCATTGTGTTTATCAACAAGGTGTGTGTGACAGCACCCCCTATCTACGAGGTGATCTAATGACGCAATTGCTGTTTACATTTCCAACCACAAGTCATGCGAGTTCTGACATTCCCAGAGCGATACATTCATTCTTCATTTCCTGGTTCACTCCCATCCCACTCCCAAAGGATGAATAGGAATAGCGAGAGCCAAAGAACTACTCAACTCAGGGTAGCTGCTGTAGAGACAAATTTGTTGCCCAGACACAGTTTTTTGCATCTTTCACACGGACAAAAGTCTGACGCATACAAGCACGAGCTGATAGAAGACGACGTGGAAATATGAGCCAAAGTGGAAGAACAATTTGACTGGTGTGTGGTCTTCGGCCTGCTTCATGTTTTGTGCATTCAGAGATTTGCTGACCTTGATGGCATTTTTGCCCACAAATTTTCCACTCGCAGGTATATTTTTATTTTTTTTAATTTTTTTCAACTAGTCTCTGTAAATTCCAGATATGGTTTGTGAAAAATCAACAGTCCACCTGACACCAACAACCACGCTCAAAGTAAATCACCAAGAATTTCTACATAACTTGTGGATTCACAAGTCTATATAGCTCTTATGTCATCAGTGTCTTGGTCTATAACATAGCCCCCGGCAAAGATAGCTGTTCCACAATTATTTCTCACTTAATAATTTGATATATATATATATATATATATATATCCGTGCAATGCTCTGCTGATGCCATCCCATTAATTACTAGCTAAATATTTACACAGCAGGACAGGCTAGCAAGGGTATGTTTTTAATTATACCCCCACTAACACATTTATGGATCACAAACAGAATAAGGCGCCATCAAAGTTTATTTCAGTTCAAGTCTCCGTTGCCGGTGTGAAATGGACCAGCTCTACATTTTCTAATAAATGGGGTGTATCGAATATAAAGAGTTTAGTGAAATAAACACCATTGAAAAGTCATTAGGTTTAGATCCTTTGCAAAAGAAAAACTAACGAACTAATCTTGAGACATTATGTTGATATTTTGCTATATACTATATTTATCGAAGAAGGATTCCCAACTGGCGTCTGAAAATGGCTGGTGAAAGTTGTTGTTTTTGTGTGTGTTTTATATTACATTATTATTGTTAAAGTTATTAGAAAATGCATAAAAACTGAGGATTATATAGAACTAGAGGAATTATGATATAGGTTTGATCTCCACCAAGGCATTGATCCAAGGCAAGAACCAGGGATATTCTAGTTCTGGGGAAAATGCTTTATCCATTGACCGACATGCCAATATATGCTTCAAGAATCCACAAAATGTATATTCTTTACTGGCCCCCTTTTTATGGAAAATCTTCTGTGGTGTTCTTTAAGCATATATGCAAAGAGCGAGCTACTGTCTCCATTCTACAGACAGAATGTTGATGTCCTGGGACAGTCCTGTTGTTTGTGTGTTATTGATTGTTTATTATCTGTTTGCAACGACCCTGTTTATTGTTTATTGTTTACATGCATCTCTTTTTGTGAAGCCCTCTGAGGCAA
>JAVQKC010059683.1:0-10539 GCA_036025475.1 Philypnodon macrostomus
TATCTGTTTGCAATGACCCTGTTTATTGTTTATTGTTTACATGCATCTCTTTTTGTGAAGCCCTCTGAGGCAACTGTGTTGTGATATAGGGCTATATAAATAAAATTGAATTGAATTGAACCTTTGGGCACCACTTGCACATGATGGTGCACAGTTATTGTGGAGCAACATATTTGCAAACCTTTAGTTCAGATATTCAGCAACATTTTACATAATGTTTAAAACCCCCATGCGATGAAGCAAAGGATTGACATACTGTTCCCTCAAATTGCCAACACAGAAAGTCATTTACTTATGTCCCTTACATGCTTTACATTATCATGTCTCATTATAATGTAAAGCAGTCCATATAGGTTTATTGGAAGAAACGAGGTGCAAAACAGATTTCATTTTGATTACTTTACACAAGGACACAATAGTATATTTTTGATGGTACAGTCTATTGCTGTATTGACGTGTGCAGGTTCCTTGATCTGACATGACTTTATCTGCAGCATAGTGTTTTGATGTGATGATAAAATCTATATCAGTTTATAGTGCAGGGTTTCTTTTTACATATTGACCAAATGCCTACAGCTAATACCATAACATACAGAATATTATTCATGTCTGCTATGACGCTTTTAACAGTACAATAACACAATTCTATATCTACTGAGAGGCACATTCGTGTACAGTAAAAGCATTTTTGTCCTCTGGCTTTTTATTGACCACATAATCGATATCAGCGTGACCTCTCCGTGCTATAAAAGACATTGTGACATTTACACATACTTTGTTGTTGTTAGCATGAGCCGTAAGCTGCGTTTAGAACTTCCAACCACTGCCTGAGGAGGTAAAAGCAAAGATGTGAGAACCTATTTTGGGAAGATTCCTCTGGGTTGCAATTATCACGCATGAAGACACAAAGCCGTTGATTGATAAGTAGCAGTTATTCACAGTCTGTTGCTTTGAAAGAGGGTCTGATTTTTTGTTTCATTCAGGGCCAAATGCTTCACTGTATAACAATGACAGCGAGGTAGTAGCTACCTCGTAGTAGTAAAAACTTTTCCTGTGGACCAGATATTCATTGTGATGGCAAATGAACAAGCATCTTAAAGCTGCAGTACCTTATATTTTTACTTTGTATTTGAGCAAAAATAATTATTGAGTCTATAGTACAGCATACCAGAAGTCACATGAGAACACATGAGGAGACTGAGTGACCCTCTGTGGGGTAGAGGGTTTTTGTTTTAGAGCTCAAGGACACTTTTTTCAACCAATGTTTATATGATGATTATTTGAAACCCGGTTAGTCATATCCCTGTATATATGAGAAAATACAGTATCAATATATGTGTGAGGGGGACTGTAGTGAGCTGAACACTGGGCGTAAGTTGATATACTTAGCACTTAGCACTTTTATGACAAAATGGAGACAGTAAAGTACAATGTAAACACACACTGTCTTCGACTGTACTGAAATGTGACTGTCCTTATTGATAAACCTGCATATTTCTTTCAAATACTGCTGAGATCCGAGTAATTTTAAAGGCTGGCCCAGGAGGGAAAGGTCAACACCCAGCTGAAGGAGCCCAAAAACGAACTCCATGAGACCAAAGAAGTTCTGCTGAAGACACAGGCTGAACTCAAGGAGCAAGAGGAGGCCATCAGGACGTTTCAGTAGAAGGATGAGGAGTGGTTGGCCCAGCACAGAGATAACAATGTTGAGCTGGAGAAGACAAGGGAAGTTGTCCAGACACAGGAGAAAAGGCTGACCCAAGAGAAAGAGGTCAATGTTGAGTTGGAGGACACCAAAGAAGTTCTGCTGAAGACAAGGGCTTATCTGAAGGAGCAAGAGGAGCCCACCAAGAGGCTTCAGAAGGTCACAGAAGAGCTTGTTGTTGAGCTGGAGGAGACCAGAGAAGTTCTTCAGAAGACAGAGGTGGAACTCAAAGAGACCGCACAAATTCTGCTGAAGACAGAGGTTGATCTAAAGGAACAAGAGGATAGCACCAAGAAGCTTCAGAAGGTGACAGGAGAGGTCATTGTTGAGCTGGAAGAGATAATGCCCACCTGGAAAAGACTAAAGAAGTTTTCCTGAAGACAGAGGTCAAAAGTCAGAAGCAGAAAACAATGTTAAGCTTCTGCAGGCCAGAAAAGAGAACAAGATCTGCCTGGAGGAGACCAGAAATGAACTGAAACAGAAGGTTCAGTCTAACGAGGACCTTCAGAAACAGCTGAAACATGAAATTGAGAAGAAGGAAATCATGAAAGATATGTGTGATAATTCTGCGGAGAAACTGACAGCTCAAAGCAAAGAACTTCAGGAGCCTGTGAAAGCCTGAGAAAATCAAAGCCAAACTTGTGAAGGGACAGGAGCTGAAGGTGAAATTTTGGGAAGAGAATATGTTGCTGGCTCAGAGTATTAGAGACAAGTGGCGGGCCGAGAAAAAACTAAAGAAAGACCTTCAACGAGAAAAGGAGGAGAAAGAGGTCTTCCAGGCTCTTAACAGTGAGCTCAATGAGAGTCTGAAAAAGTGGAACGAAACTGCTGATGACCTTAACAAGCAAGTCGAGAAGGAACAACAGGAGATAGAGGCTATCCACAATCAATTGACAGGGATGACTGAGCGTCTCAATGAATGCTCCAGACCACTGATGGACTGATGATGATGAAAAATTGAGGACCCTTGAATGAAAACTTGAAAAGGAACTGAAGGAGAAGGCAGTGATAACATCTTGCCAGAACATAGAGACACCTTCAAAACCACGTCCATCAAATGCAAGGAGTTTAATTTAGTACTCATGACACATGTCATGAACGCTTTGAAGTATTGGATTAAAATGAGGTCTAAACTATTTCTTCATTTTGTCTTGTTTTTTGTTGTCTAGGCTACAGTCCCTGCAACCCCTAATAAGAACAATTCAAAATAGCTATAATTTTGCTTTTCAAGGTACTCAAAGCTTTTTATAATTGAGTCCACAAAATTCATTTGTTACAACTCATAAGACAACACAACAATTAGTAACATTAAACACATATCCCAATGTTGGGTCACACATTCCACATTCACACATAAACAGTGGTAGTGGTAAACAATCTCACTAGCCACAGCTGACCTGGAGCAGACTGACAGTGAATGAATGTGCAAATGAATAATTGGCTGTCTGTGTAAAATGTACAAATATAATTATAAAACTGGTGTAGAACAGAGGAGAAAGTAAAATAAATGCTTTTAAATATATAACGTGGAGGATAAAACATCATAAACCTGTAAGTGAGTGAGCCGCTATATTTTGACCATTCTGAGATCTGTTTCACTCTTTTCTTTCTTACGTCTGTCACTTCTGGATTCGTTTTTTTGCTGAACCATGGTCTGGTGGAGCTTTCACACCTGAGACTGTGGTCCAGACCAAACTGGAAACTCCAAAAGTCCGAACTAAAAATTTGCAGGTGTGAATGCACCCTTAGTTTGCTGGAAGCCATCCTTAAATCTATTACTGCGAAGTATTGCAAGTTTATGTGAAATGTAAGAAATGTGAGATGTTGATTCTGTAACATGTAAAACCAATATACTTACATGAATGGTACTGTTGTAGCTGTTGGATTTCTCCATCTTATCCCACACCAGACACATCAGAGTGGGCAATCCCAGTGCAATTGATGGATCAGGTCGGCCTTTAAACCACCATCATCAGACTATACACACACTCACCAGATGACTGTGAAATATCGGCTGTGTTCAATATACACATGTGATATAGTCAGTCAACTAAAAGAGCCTACATGCACAATACTCAAAATCAAAGTATACATTGAAAAAAGTACAAAATATTTTTACTTAATATTATCACATGGTCAAAATATTATTAAATGTGAATATATTAGATTTACTTACTTACTTGACAATTCTTGCTTGCTTAATGCACAGGGGAAATAAAATATAGAACAGGGGAAAGAAATATAGAATTGATTATATCGTTATATAAATCATTGACATAATTTGTACAAGAGCCAATTATTCCCCAAGAATTTATGGAAATGAATGCTTAAAATAAAGTTGTTTTGTGTAAATTTCAGAAAATGTACAATTTCCTGAGATAAAATGGGTCCATGTAATTATGAAGAAGAGAAAAATTGGGGGTAGTAAAGGGTGCTCTTGGGAAAAATGGGATTGAGCACTACAATGAACAAAAAACAAAACCCACGCACTCAATATATTTAATAGAATGTTTTATTTCAATGGCCACTTCATCTTAAAAAGCCAACATGTTTCAACCTGCACTAGGAGTTCATCAGGGCTGTAGACCTTCATCTTTACACCCCTGATGAAGGCCTAGTGCAGGTTGAAACATGTTGGCTTTTTACGTTTTTTTGTTCATTGCAAGGCCCATGTAATTTCTTTCCACCACTGGCCAAAGTTGATAAATCCTTGAGCCGTTGCATCAGTGAAAATGACAGTAATCTGTAAGTCTGATGGAGCAGCTGCCGTGTAACTTGGAATCAACATCAGGTGCAGAAGTAAAGATGGAAAATCCCAGTGGAGTGTATGTGAGTGCAAAAGTGTTGGGCAAAATATGGAGCAGAAGCAGGTTGGTCACACTTTTTTATTCATAGGAACTTCATGACAACCAAATAGTGTAGGACACAAGTTTTGCTGGTCCAGCTTAAAATATAAGACATTTATTGAGCTTTGAGGTCATTGCATGCTGAGCTGTGTGTTTTTTTCATATGGTGGTGTTTGTGTGTTGACTGAAATCTTTCTGTGTGTAGTCTGCATGTTCTCACTTCAATTAAATTTTATTTGTATAGCCCTATATCACAACACAGTTGCCCCAGAGGGCTTCACAAAAAGAGATGCATGTAAACAATAAACAATAAACAGGGTCATTGCAAACAGATAATAAACAATCAATAACACACACATAACAGGACTGTCCCAGGACATCCCCTGTCCTTAGACCCTCCATCGCGGCAAGGAAAAACTCCAAAAAAACCATTTATGGGAAAAAGAGAAAACTTAGGGAGAACCAAATGATAGAGGGATCCACTCCCAGGATGGACAGGCTATAGATGTGTCCAGGACTGATGGATGAGGTCCTTGTGCTGAGAGAACTCAACTGTGTGTGTGGATGCAGCAGGTTTAGTGGTACATCTAAGTGAATGAGGAGATAGTAGAAGGGGGCATCCAGATGAATGAGGAGATGCAGCAGGTTTGGTTGGGGGTGGGGTCCAGATGAGAACACAAACACAGAGGCGATCAGCTATCCACTGGACATCTAAACACAGACAAGACACTTCACTCTCTGTCACTCTGCTTAAGCAACTGTGGCTACAGAGGCAGTGTGACTGTGGAGTGATAAATGTAATAAGATTTATAGCAGTATCAGTAGTAGTAAAATATTTTTGCAATAAATACTTGTTTACTTTTAGTCTACTCCACTTGGACATTATTATTATCAAGTTCAAGTTTTGAGTACTTTCTCCATTTGTGTTTTCAGGTCAAAAGTTGAAGTATAAAAGTCAAAAGTACTGTTACTTCAGCCGACACATAACACACACAGTCATGTCCTTTAGAGCACCCATAAATAACTTTGCATGTGTTTATGTGAATGCTGTTTCCCCAAGCTTTAGTAAAAGTAAAGTCAGGTAAGGCCACAGTTGTCAAGATTTCAATCGTAAACATTCACAAATCAATCATCAGTTAGAACAACCAAGCATAAAAAATACATGCTGTGATTCATAGCGGTCATGACAGTGACGTAGTGAGGTCCAATCCCAGTTATCCCACTAGCAGACTAGCACTAATCTGGGACTAAAGCGGACCATGGATTATAGACCCCATGTGATGAGGACTGAGCCTAAAGTTGATCATAACTGTGTAGGATAAAGGTTCGACAAAACTACAAAAAAAGAATAATACCTCATATGGCAGCAACACATCTCAAAAAGTTGAGACGAGGCAATAAAAATAGGAAATACAAATATAGCTATATCAAACTACTTTTTTGGGAGAGCTCTGTTTTTTAATACATTTGATTTTGATCTTATACTTGACAGCAGACTACATTGTTTATATTTAAGGCATGTTTTTGCATGATGTTGCCTCAATGTGTTAACAACTCTTTTGGATTTTTCTAGCCCTTTGATATATATGCAATAAAGTTAGAAACACAGATAAACAAAGAAGAAACAACCCCTCATTAAAGACATCAGAACACAGGGACGATCTGGCTTCCCTTGAGTCTATCAGCCCCGATGCCCTTTATAAGATCACTTTTTCCAGGCATGAAGCGAAACAACCAAACAAGGGCCGATTAATTAGAATTGGGGAAATTTGTGGTGGCAGGCTGTCGGGGCCCAGTCATCACAGCAATTGGAAAAGAACCTAATGATGTACTCTTTGTTTAACACAGAACAACAACAAACTTTGCCTGGTCCCCAGTGTGATTGCATGACTAGGCGGCTGAAGAATGTCCCCTGGTTGGCACTGGACAGCTTTTTTGCCTTAGTAATTTATAAGTAAACTCCATTGGTCATCACAGAGGTGTTCTTAGGCCTCTTTTAGGGTGGCTACAGAATCCCAAATATATAGTTATAGTATAAAAGCGGGACTAAACTAGGCCTAAATAAGGTCTAAACAAGGTCTAAACCAGATCTGCATCTAGGCATAAACTATACTAGGACTAAAGCAAGGCTAAACCAGAGTCAAACCAGGTCTACATGAGGACTAAACCAGAAGAAAGAAGAACAGGTCTAATCTGGGACTGGTCCAGTATGAAGCTAAGTCTAAACAAGGACTAATCCATATCAAACAAGGTCTAAAAATTTGCAAAATGTTTTATGTTGCTCATTGGGCAAAGCCACCCCCTTGAGCTAAATACCATTGATGTCCGCAGGTCATCATATTGGGAAAACCATTTTACAGCTTTCACTCACTGACACATTTAAAACATGTAGGATCTTCCTATTGTTTTCAAATTTCCACAGCATTGACTCAGGCTAAAACGTGGATTTGCCTCACTTCAACGCCGATGGTGTGCAACTGAAGCTTTTCACCTTTCATCGACTCCCTGCAGCTGCTCCATTTGACTTAATGATCTATTGATATGTTCTGAAATTTTTTTACTAGTGCAAATAATTTCTAAAGTCTTACCTCACATCTGCCAGTGTGCAAGACAGAGAACTATGAATACTCAATGTAATATGCAGCCCAATGGACTTTTGATATTGATACTGGAATGTTTGAAGCGGTTCAGCTGAAGTTCAGAATGTTTTAGTCAGTGCAAAAATATGACATCATAATATTTCCTGACTGATTTCATGACTGACACGCTGCATATTTTTCAGACATAAATGAGTGCATGCTACCTGGGATCTGCAAGAACGCTGAATGCCTTAACACCAAAGGCAGCTACAGGTGCACGTGTAAACCAGGATTCATGCTGGACCCTGCCAGGAGCCATTGCATTTGTAAGTATCTATGACACTTTATCAGATGCTCTACTGTGGAATAGCGTATAACTTATACAATGGTGGTGTGAATATTCTCCGCAGCTGACAAAGCGGTTTCAGACCAGAAGGGCTTGTGCTACCGATCGGTGTCAGTCGGGACGTGTTCTCTGCCTCTTTCTCAACATATCACAAAACAGATCTGCTGCTGCAGTCGGGTGGGCAAGGCCTGGGGACATTCCTGTGAGCGCTGCCCTCTGCCCGAAACAGGTACGGCTAACTTATACTGCACTGGTTTGTGCCACAATTTAAAACCTGCTTTTCTTTGTGCTTTTACTTTCTTCCTTAGTAACTTTAAATGTGTATAAAATCTTCATATAGTAGTGCTGTATGGGCGATTTGTCCTAGTCTGGCCCGCCATTGGAATTTCTGAATTCTATACAAAGATTTAGTGCCTCTATTTTAAAGAAATGGTTATGATCAGCCATACAGGATTAACTCTATTGGAAATAATTTTGAATATGATGGGTACCAGACCCCTTCACTTAGCTGACAAAGTGAATAGTTCTGTCTTGCCAGGGTTTCATTGTCCATGTTCTTGCTTTCTCTCTAACATTAAATATATTCCAGATTTTTCATTTGGAGTTGTACAGGTTTCTTGATACTTTTACAATCTGGTCTAGCAATTTTGCTATTTGAATTATATGTTGCACTTGCAAGATATAATGTAAAATGTATTGTTTTATTGTTTTTTCATAGCAAGCTAAAAGAAAGATTTCATTTGGAAAATGGCTATAGAACCTAGTACAAACACTTTACAAACAGATGAATAGTTACCCATCAATTAACCTTGTGATGACAAATAGAGGAAAATAGCTGCATGCCCTTAGTTCTTGTTGTAGCAAGTTACTTGTCACAAATTCATCTGTTAAAAATCTGCTTTTATTTTGTGTTTTGTAAATGGCTGTTCATCACTAAAATAGGATTAGGAACCAGTCAGACTTAATTCCTGTTCTCCAGACACATGGACCAGAATGTGTGCAATGTTAGGACATATATTCATAAGAATCTCATACAACAGTTTAAATATATTGTGTATCCTAAATGCTACAAATAGTTAACAGAATCACTGCTCTGTTTCCTGCAAGCCATGTAAAACATTTCAACATAACCTCATTTGTTTGGGGTGGACGAGCCCCAGAAACATAACCGTTTTCATATTTTGGAAGCTACATAACAGTGGGAGTCAGTTTTGTGTTATCACTCCAGCCCTCAGAGAGCAAGCCCACTAATAGACCAAAACAGCACGGCTTCATTCAGCAGTCATAAATAGCTTTGGCCAAGTGCAACATGGGAAGTAGTTGTCATATTTTTTCATACCGCTCTAATCTTCAAAGTCTGGGCTGGTTTTATGGAGTTTCTGTACTGGCCAGTGATTTGAGGGGGATTGTGATGATCAGATATTACAGACACACACAGACCTCCATGGAGTCCACAGACACACAAGCCCTGATTTTAAAGACGCTGGCTTTTGTACATCATGGCAGGCAGTTTGAGCCCCGAACAATACTGCCTGGAACATTTCTGCCGCCTAAGTAACAAGAGCTTGCTGACCTTTATTCCATTATCACTCATTTTCCTTAGATGTGGCTACCGATCATATATAGCCCAATGTCCCCCTACACCTTTAAATTCATCCTTCAGTAGCCTATCATATCCACGTTTCCTGCATTTACACAAGCCTTTACAGCCACCGCATATCTGTCAGTGCCGATATCCGCGCTCCAGACTCCTTTTGGCGTTGAGTTGCGGCTTTCAGGTCAGCTGGAGGACAGAGCGCTTCTTGTACTTGTAATGGATTCACCATCGCTGAGGTTTGCTGGGCTCGCAGACAAAGAGGTGCAGTCTTTTATCTAGCAAGCCAATCCTCCATTACCCTCTCACTCACACTCTGTTACACCAAAAAGGTCAAAAGTCAGACGGTATTGAATGATACACTGTTTTTTGGAACTGGTGTAGCAGGGTCTGCTTATTTGACTATGCAAAATTGTCACTGGTCTTGGTGACAACTCTCTGGCCTGGCAGCGATGTAAGCAGGAGATGAAACCTAATCTTTACAGAATAAAACATCAAGCTTAGCCAAAGAGTATAACACGGGTGGGTTATGTTATTGCAATGAATGTTTGGCAGAAAGAGAGCCACAATATGATGGCAAAGCTTTATAGGCTAAAGGGGGATATAGACTAAAGACACACCACCTGATATCTGATGTCCCTGTCTGAACTTTGTCTCCAAGCAATGTCAATCAACCAAAGTTTGGGGCTTAAGTTACTTTTGGCTCTTAATCTTTTGGCAGTTTGGCTGCTAAGTAAAGAAAAGTTATTCTGCTGTTTGAGCAAATAAAGCTAGTACTTCCAATGGGATTGTCCCTTATTCAATTTGTGTTAATACCCAAAGTTTCCAGCATGTATAAGGCATCTAATCATTGATAGACTGCCTACATGACATCCTTAGATCTTGTTCTTTTCCACACATGATTCCTATTGCAGTATGCTCTGGGGTGCTAAAACAGACTTCCTCATATATAAAGAGCATATTTTTCATTGAAATAAATGTTCTTTGTCTCATTGTCAGCTGTTGGCTATCTTGTTCCCTGTAGACCACTTCAAGGAGATCTGTCCGGTGGGTCACGGATACACCTACTCCCGCTCAGACGTGCAGATCTCGCTCCGGCAGCTGCACGATGACGAGCTGCAGAGCACAGGCCTTTCGTGGGAGGAGGAGAGCCCCACTTATCCCCAGCTCCCATCGTCTGAGCCCTCGCTGTCTTATCATCCCAGCCACCCTCATACTCCACATGTGTACCCCGAGACGCCACACGTACCGCAGCAACCATACCCTCCATACACGGACAACAACCCCAGACTGACAGATGGTAAATTAAAGGGCTTTATTTGTTATTATACATACAAGGTACATACAATGAAACAAGGCCTGTGCTGTCGTCCCGACAGCAAAGTGTATATCGGCGAAAACGACCCCATACGTCTGCCACGTACGTCTGCCCCGTACGTCTGCCCCGTACGTCTGCCCCATACATCACC
>JAVQKC010059687.1:0-20009 GCA_036025475.1 Philypnodon macrostomus
GAATAACAGTTCACTTACTTTTTAGCTTGGAGCGTACTTTGTTGGCCAGCTTCTTGATATCTGCCATGAGATCCTCCAGCTCAGCCTTAGTCTCTGTAAAAGACAATAGTGTAACTAAAGCAATAACAAAAGCAATACCATCTACACTTGGGTAGAAGTTTGCCTTGGTAAGTCGGATTTGAGGGCATTTGAAACTATGTAATAGTTACTCATTGTATTGAAGAGGCAGTAATCATTTTCACACTTGTTATCACACACACACACACACACACACACAGGCACACAGAACTATATACACACACATACATTTTTTGTTTACTGTATGGTATCCAGCACATTCTTCCATTACAGCTAAGAATATAAAAACAGGACAGAAAAAAAAACAAGAATGAAACTGAGACAGACTTTACCCTGGAGCATTTACTGCCATTTTTAGCACATTGCTCAGCGAGTGTGGAAGTCATTTATCATGTTAATGCCATAATGCTGGTTCTCAATATGCTAACAAGCCCCAGGAAGGACATAAAACATGCTTCATAAAAGTTTGAGTCGAACTATTTCATCAAACGGTGCCACTGCCCCAAGTCCTTCTCCACATTAATTACTTTGCATTTTACATGTTACCATCTCTTTTTAATGGAGCTTTAAATCATTATGAACGGAAGCAAACACGGATCAGACATCTGCAGTCAATCTGATTCTTGGGATATGTTAGGACAGTGTGTACCCTAACCACGTACAGTTACTTTATAATATTTAAAAAATTGTATTCAGATTGTTGTTACTCTCTGCTACTGTATACAGAGCCCCAAAAGCCTAAGCCTAGATTTCCTGTTTCCATATCAGCAGATTTCAGCTGGTCATGTGCACACAGACATACAACACAAAGGGACAGAGCCGGTGGTAAATAGAGACAGACGTAAACAAATGCAGACATGTCTATTACTTAACACCTTATACATCAGACTTTTCACCACATCAATCAAGGATTTTCCAATGATAAAATGAATTGTGCAGGTAGCTTTTTGTATTTATTAATATGAAAAATAAGACAAAGAACTGTTTCATCTGAGAGTTGTCTTCAGCACAATCCTGTTGTATATTACAGAGACGTCTACAGAGTTAAAAGAAATGCGGAGGAAATAACATGTATCTAAACAAGGTACTGAAACACAGAGATATTGAATCACTGAGAAAAAAACAACATAATCTTGGAAAGCAAAAGAAGACAACAGCTGGTTTAATGAAGCCTGTTTGTATTCTCTTCTGATACATGCCTGCTGAGCCCAAAATGTGTAATATACTGTATAATAAAAATAAAGCCCATCACAAAACGAACATAAAATAACAACTATCTGAATCTTAATTTCGCTGCCAGTGGCGAAGTAGTCCATGGTTCCTAGTTGTCAGGGTCAGGGACAGTGATTTCCATCTCAAGTAGTAGGCTGAGGTCCCAAGGGCAAAATGAATAAGTGGAGCTCTGTGCAGCCTGTGTGTGCTCTATAGATAGAATCACCTACATGATATCCTATTTATAACCACTGCACTATCATAGCAATTTGATCAGATATCTGGTGGCTGTCTTTAAAATGCTATCTTTGGCACTAGGCCTTTTTGTTTGGACTAACTGAATTACTAATGTATGCCTATCTATTCAGTCTTCATCGTCTTTCACAGCAACTATGGGCCTTAGGTGGAGTAGATTAAGATGCATGTAAATTATGTTTCTTTGTGTTGTATAAGAAAGTGAGGAATTCCGGTGTGAATCTGGATCAGCGTATGAATGCTGGATTCAGCTTTTTACCTCATTATGACATAAGCCTTGGCTCTCTAGTTAACAACTATCACTTTTATTGTGGGTTTACTAACAGAGTGGGTCAACCTGCTCGATCAAGTGTCTATTCAGCCTTGTCATCTCGGTGCCCTGAAAAGTGAAAAGGAGCGAGCACACGGACACTGATGAATAAGTATCGGTGAAGTGTAGAGGGGAAGCAAATTAGAGGGCAAAAACTGAGGAGTCAATTGAGCTGTGGCTTCACACAGCCCTCTCTCTCTCCCAGACATTCTCAAATGGAATCTTCAGGTCACGCTTGTTGCCATCATTAAGACAGCGTTGCCATGGCGACATGTGCAGCGGGTCCTCGCACCGGCTTCAGATTGTTTCAGAGTGCCACAGAGAGAAAGAGAGGAGCGAGAGTGTAACACTACAAAGTCAAAAGCCTTGAAAATAAACTTGAAATAATGAGAATGGAATGAATTGATATCATTCTTTCAAGGTATACGGACCAGCAAAGATATTACTCACACAACTCACACATTTAGAGATGGGCAAGGTGTGTGAAGTGCCTTGCCCAAGGATACAACAATATAGAGTAGAGCGGTGATCGACCTGCTATTGATAAGGACCAGTTCATCATGACTACTTTATTGGTCCACTAAAGCTTCAGACAAAAACATTGAGATAAGTATAGCTAATCAAATCTTAGTCATTCATTGTGAAGGTATCATTTGCATTTTTCAGTTAACTTAAAACAAGGGCACAATTGTTTTGTTCTATCTGACTAAGCCTTCACGGAGCTGTAGGGCTTGACGTCTGCTGCTCATGTTACCTCACATTACTCAAGAAGAAACACATGGTGAGAGCCGTATTAAAAAAAATCTAATAAAAGGAAACACATCCTGGTGGAAATGGCAATCAATAGTTTCTTCTTCTGCACATTAAGCAGTCCCTATTATAAATATGAGGTGCACAATCATTTCTTCTTGTTTTTTGTTTCTTGTTCCCAATCCTCTCCTTACACGGATCAATAAGGATACATTCATTTGGCACACGTAGCCACTATTATGTCAGTCTCCATTTTCTACCTGCAGCTATACTTCTGAAGTCTCTCTGTAAATATAGCATCAGATGCTTGCACTTTTTGATGGTCTAGAGTCCAAGTACAATGTTGTGACTGAACAAAAAAAGCACATCACGCTCACACCAAAGCTAGCTGTCATGGGCTGTTTATGGCCCGACAGTTTGGAGTTCTCTTACTCTTGACGTGACCCTTGCACAACACTTAGTCGGGCCACTTCTGAATAAATACTAGACATATTACAATATCTTTATAATAATACCTCCTCAGAGGGGATTTGATTACAAAGATGTTAAAGAAACTACACTCAGGACAATCTCAAACCTGGAAAACTGTAAAAGCAATGGCAAATGGTTGAGCATTTGTAAACAGCACACTAACTGAATCTAAAAATAGCCACAAAGGATAGAGCAGTTGAAATGCACTTGACCGAGGCTTAAGGGCTTTTAGATGCATGGTCAAGAATAGAGGTTGAGAAGTCTTAATGCACATCACAGAAGTCAGTTGAAGACCTTAATTGGACAAAAACAAGCTATATTTTATATATCTAAACTCTAAAACCAATGAAGACAAAGACAAATAATGCAATTACGATGAGCATTGTGAATGTAATCATGTTTCTAAAAATAGCACCAGTCGTCCTTCCCTCGTGCATTAGAGGTATACTTTCATATACGTTCATGATCTGATGTCTATTACCTAATACATCATCATTACTGGAGCTACTACTGTCTGCCCACTCAAACACACTAATCCTAATCTAAAATAACACAACCACACATGCATTATAGCCTGCTGTATAGTGCAGTTCCCTGGTGGAAACTTCCTACACTTTTATGCACTGCAAAAAAGTAATATCCAGACTGGAATTCAGAATATTACGATTTAAGTCATTTTGTCGAGTTTAGATTGGTTTCTTTGTTAGAGAACAGATTCATTGACATGGTCCAAACTGTTCTTGTAATAGCTTTATTATCTGCCAGAGAATATGGAAATTGCTCTTGAAATAGGAAAACAATATTGCATTGGAAAATCAGCCTAAAAGAAAAAACAAACAAAAAAGATACTAAAACCAGTAAATCTAAACTATAGTTGAAATTAATAATGCAAGATTATTGTTCAGCTCTCAAGTTATCTGTACTAATCTAGATATTCCTTTTTTGCAGTGTGTGGGTGGAGTAAACCAAAGTACAGGATAATGTGCAGTTTAGAGAAGTATAATGTGTAGCTTTGGAAGTGGGCTGGGGTGAAACTCAGGGGTGAATCACTAAGAAACAGCCCAGTCAGCAAACATACAATAGCTGCTCTGACAGAGGGAGGTTTGAGGAGTGTGGTTAGGTGGGCAGCTGTGAAGATGTGATTATGCAATTGATAAAGCGTGACAGAAACAGAGGGTTTACCACCTTGTAATGTCTCTGAGGGTGTGAGTCAGTGTTAGACTGTGAATCAGCATCAACAACATGTGAGAAAAGTGAACAAAGTTGTGATCAGCTTATGTCAGAAGCAGCAGCAGTTTTACTTCGATATAAAGTAACCGTAACATTAAAAAATATAAATGACGACGAATGAGTTTCTTCATAATTCAGCTTCCACTGATTTAATTGTTGGAGGTTGCAGGTGTCTGGGGCGTATTCCAGCAACTTCCAAATGAAGCGGGGTACACATTAGTAAATGAGTCACAGGGCTGACATTTACACAGTCATTCACTATAGGAGTAATTCTTATATTTACTAGGAATGTACATTGGTATCGCCCAATATTCACAAGGTTGACTGGTCTCTATATCAGCCAATACAGATAGACCTGTTATAAATAACTTCTAATATTTAGAGATTTAGAAACAGCCAGAAAAAGAAACACTAATGTGAAAAGTCACTTTTGTCGTCCTCAATATTGATTTTTAAAGTAATTATTTCCATGTTACAAAATATCCGTATCAGATTCGATCAGATTGTCAGAATTTCCATATTGTGCACATCCCTAATATTTACCAGCATTATTTGGAGCATAGACGAGAACAGTAACTTGCTGAGCCACTGTGCAATCGCTTAATTCAAAAATAACTGTTGATTTTCAGCAAGCTATAGATTTAACAGATTTTCCTTGGCGTACTGAATGGCTGCAGTTACAGAAGGTAGCCACATCCCAACAGGCCACCGCTGACAAACATGATGACCTTCATGTAATGGATAACCCTGACATTTACATCAGCCACTCACTGATGTGCATTTATCAGACTAGCACACACTCACACCACAGTAACCTGGGACACAAAGAGGGCTATCTTAAATGCACCACCTTGTCCTTGAGTCTATGTATCATGAGGGTATCCAGGCTAACACATGTGAAGCCAGGCCTACGCTCCCCCAGGTAGGAACAGAAAGAAAGGGGTCAAATGGTATTATAAGGTGTTACTAGAATGAGAGCTAAATCAATGTCAGATATAAACTAGGCCCACGCGGTTGTCCCAGAACAGCAAGGTGTATATCGGCGAAACGGCCCCATATATCTGTCCCAAATATCTGTCACCAACTGGCACCTTAATCGGATATTGTTTGTGTGATTTCTACGGGTTTTTATATTGTTGATGTGCAATTAAGAGGCCGCGCCCCGAAACCAGGGGATGTTTGTGAAGGATGTTTTTGGCAAATTCTTTTAATTTCCTTAAAATTATATTCTTCATTCAGTCTATAGGGGGCAATATAAAGGTAACTGCCATCATATTAGTCAGATAGTTCAGGGCCGGGGGTAATTAGGTATTTCAGGTTTGAGCCTAATCAGGCAAAGTATGTGCAAGTTAGAGGCTGTCAAATATACCTGGCCTCCCAATTTTAAGCCAAAATGGCCGACTTCCTGTTTGTGGTAGGGTGGGGCCATAATAATATTTTATGTTGGGTACACTGTGGAGAATCACTGTACCAGGTGTGTCCAGAGTCCCATAGGGGTCATAAACATGGGGGCGCTATAGAGGCATTGCCTATATACATTAAATATGCAATGGCCTGGATCACTGTGCCAGGATTAATGGCTCAATTAAAGTGCTCCAGTTTTTTTTTCATGTAACTGTCTACAAAAGTTGAAAAAGAACCGGCAAAAACTTGTTGAGTTATTGTTGCATTCACAGCTTTAGGCCATTAATTAATTATAATTAATTACTCAATTAATATTCATCAAATAAGTATCAAAATCAATCCAGTTTGGCGTCTATATGATATGTACCGGTGTATAAAATTTGAAAGTGATCCATCAATTTGTTTCTGAGTTATCACGCTCACACTTGGGATCTGCAGATGCACGCAGATGTGATTCCATAATATCGGCAAAGCCCTTGTTTCACCGATATAATGAAGAGAACGATCTGCAAATGAAGAGAGGGTGTGAAGTGGTGGGAAGATGGGCAAAAGCTAAATGGAGCAACTAAAAAAGAATGTCAGTATGCATTAGCAGCGTGTGATAAGGGCAAAGACAGATCGTGTGAGAGACAGACTGATAAACTGTCTCTGAGTTCAAACACAGACTTCTCTAAAAGCCCTACATTTTACTTTTCTGCCAAATTGCAACACATTTCCCCAATGTTCAGCGGCAGAGGAGTCTTTTTCTTTGTTCAGTTAAAAGTGCTGTCGTCACTGGGTGTTTCTGCAGGTGTAAATGATGCAGCATTTAAAGTGTTTGACGTTCTCTGACTCATTACTGAGACAACGTCATGTTTAACATTTACGATCGCATTTAAGACTCGTAGAATATAATAGCTACTAAGTATATTGTATTGCTGCTTTAGCGATCGACATAATTAAAAACATAAATTATCTGTAGAAAAAGCTCCATTTCAGGGATGCATTATAAGAAGATATCAGAAAGCTCAAGTTACTAACTACTCTACTAACTACTTTATATAAATGGACGTGTGCAGACCCAAGCTAAAGCATTGGCCGTATATCAGAAAATTTAAGATAGTGTTTATACGTCGTCTCAAACCAGGCATGGTCTTTCTCAGGGTTAAATGCTCTTTAAATTTGACAAATGGTAAAGTATCCGATAACTAATTTCTGTTCTGGCACATGACGGTCTTTGGATGAGCGGCCATTACTTTCTCTTGCTAACAGACAAACCAACAAGCTCCCTGGAAGATGAACTAGGCTCAAACCAATGCAAGTGCAATATTTTCTATGCATCATAATTGTCAAGGTGATGGGGATATCCAGGGGAAAAAACAGAACCGAAACGCAGACTGCGAACAATGAGTTTAATAATAAAAGGAACCACGAACACGGAGGACCACGAACGCAGAGGGACCACGAACGCGGAGGGACCACGAACGCGGAGGGACCACGAACCCACACATTGACATAGATACAATGCACAGACACTGAACCGGGGAAGACACAGAGACTAAATACCAAGGACAACGAGACACAGGTGAAACACATTGGGGCGTGGCAGGTAATCAAACAGGAGGGAATCACAGGAGGGCACACAGGAAGGGAGCAAAACCAAAACATAAGTCATAAAATAAACTGGAACTACTGATCATGACAATAATATGTATATACGGTACAGAGGATTTGGTGTCAGCAAAAAGGCATGTTTTCTCACTCTCATCTGGGTTGGGTGAAGCCAGGATCGCACTGTGCTTCCTCTTGACCTCCTCAACTTTCTCTGCCAGAGACTCAATGAAACCACGGATCTCCTCTACCTGTAGAAAGAGAGAGAGAGCTTTAGAATTGATTATGTGTACTTCTGTGCTAGGTTGCAGGTTCTAGAAAGGGATGATATCATACCCTCTGATGGGCGGCAGGGGGCAGAATTTTATATTAACTAGATTGGATTACCCTCCACAAAATCTGCAAATTAACAATAGTCATTTTCTTGCACCCCATCTTCCATTATAATGTATAGGGCTTTAGAATATTGTGATGTCACCTGCAACCCAGCACTTAGAGGAAGAGCTGTAAACAGGTCACAGTGGTTTTATGTGTATTTGGGTTCACATAACTGTAAATTCACTTATGCTTCATTTACATTATATTGCTGAACTAGAAACACTCAAAGAGAAAAGACTCCTGCAATTGAGCTATGGTGGCCTATCTTGAATCCAATAAAGTTTCACTGGAGTTACCTTGCAATGGTACTGTTCATTGTAAATTGTAATTTCTTCCATGGCTTCTAGTCTTGTCATCGAAAATCTCAATGTCATCAAAAATTGTATGCAACTACCAGCAGTTGACAAAAAAGCCACCAAAAGAAAACCGGTGGGGTATTAATATGATTTGCATTTTTATAGCGTGAAAGATACCCACCTCTGAACCCTAAATCGAACCACAAACGAGCCTGAGATCCCAGTAATAGTGTACAATGAACACCAAGGATGACAACTGAGAACTGAGCTCTCGAATTTTGCAGCTCATGTAACAACTGGCATCAAAAAAAAGGCAAGCTCCTAAAATGACTCAGCGTGCTACTCTGATTCACGGCCCACTCACCTGTGTCTTTACAACCTGTAATAGATCGGCAGGTGAGAGGATGTGAATCAAAAGCTGGGCTAAGTCTGTCGAGAAGGAAAAAGGCATTTGAGTGGCATTAGGATTCAGCCTCTCACAAGATAGCTACACTCAACCACAAAAGTGTTACTCAACCGCTGACACTCGCTGACACTCGCTGGGGTTGGTTACAGCAATGGCTTATGTGTTGTGGTCAGTTCAGATGTCCGGTCAAATGCCTCTACATCAATATCATTCAAAATCAGTGGGTTTGTGATGCTAACATGAGACTACAATGTACCATTCGATTTGCTTAGCTAAACACAATTATTAGGTATATATTCACATCTGAATTTAATAGTAGCATTATATAGCTGTTATGGTAGACGACTGGAGCTTTCCCAGGCTACTGTAAGCCTTAGGCGAGATACACCCTAGGCAATGGACCGTTATTTGCAGGGCTGACACACACAGACAGGCATTCTCTCTTATGTGAATGCATTATCGGCAGCATACATGTCTTGGAAGTAACAATCCACAGTAACACGGGGAGGACATGCAGACTCAGTGTCTTTTTCACTACAACTCCAATTCATTGTTACCTCTGCCAGGAAGGTAATGTTGTCGGTAGCGTTGGTGTGTCTGTGTCTCAAAAACTACTGAACAGATTTGGATGAAACTTTCAGGAAAGGTCAGGAATGATACAATGAACAATTGATTCCGTTCTGGGAGTTATTCTGCTCATCCAGGAGGTTTTCAAAGAATGTTATTTGTTAGCCCTGAGGCATGCCAATACAATACAAGGAATTGAATGCATATAGGGGACATTAGCTACCTTGGCTTTCTAGTTAATCATAATTAAGTCAAAACTAATATCACAATTCAATCTTTTATGGCAATTTTGTACACCTCTACTTACAACTGTATTACGTTTTCTTGAATAGTTTTACATGCCACCAACATGTACTCGCTCTAGCCTAGGTACAACAGCTGGATGAACAGTATGACCATAATCTGTCTCCATCTGTCTCCATCCATCTCCACATTCTTCACTATCCCCTCCTAAGCACCTGCCCCACTATCCCCACCAAATCTGAGCTCCTGTCATTTCAGCACACACTCATCTGCCGTACTTTCAAAAGCCTTTTCCTCTCTCATTCTGGCTTGTTATTATCCCATTATCGCCTTAATTAAGCAATGATTGGATCTGTTTTTTATTTTTTTTTACATAATTGGCTTTAGGAGATCAGGGATATAGCAGCCCCCACTGTATAGACCCTTGAGCCGAAGTAGAGCTGTGATTGTTAGCAAATGTATGCATTTTGAATGGCTAAGCGTGACAGGTAGACTTGTGTAAGGTATTAGAGTGCTAGAGAGAGACAGTAAGTGAGCAGAAATCATTAAGCTGTATCACTTTAGAGACCATGTGTTAGCTGTGAATCATGGTGCATTTCTCAGCTCTCAGTGGACTTCAGGCTAATTCGATTGGTGTGGGAGAGAAAAAAACAACAGATATTAAAGACATAAAAGCAGCAGACACGATTAGGAAATAGTTAGTCTGTCTCTGTCTATGAGTATAAAAAATAGAGATGATGTGTTTACATTTGGGACAGCAGTGAGGGTTGGTAGATCTATGCCCACGTCCCTAGGCACTTCACACCTGCCTTTTTGTATGAATGTCTTGTATTGTGAGATTGTCATGGCTGCTATCCAAGTAAAGGTAGCTTACCACAAATTTGGGACTGTGGAGAAAAAAATGATGGACTGAGTTGTCCTTTGAGTCTAGTAAATACAATCTAGTATTATTACAGTATCATTATGGTTTTCCATGTAATCGAGGCTATTCTGTCTTAATTTGAAATCTGAAGATGATTAGAAAGCTGGAGGCCACATGAACGTGTCTTGCTGATGCTTTGTTCATACTTGCATCCAGAGGTGGATAGTACTCAGTTACATTTACTTGAGTAACTTTTAAATACATTGTACTCCATAGAGTAGCTTTACTGCACAATACTTTTTACTAATAATAATATTTTGAAGTAACTGTACTCGTACTTTTACCTCTGTGTGTAGCTTTACGTTGTAAAAATGTGATGATGTGGAAATTCTGTTCCTTGTGCTTTCATTTTTGAAAATATTATTTACATTTTTTGTTTATCTTTTGAAAATAAAAAAATCTGTTTATTATCTTTTTATTTTTTGCCTGATTGCCACAAAATGAAACAGATAATCTGACAGTACGCTCAAACAGTTACTCAGGACTTGAGTAGTTTTTTAACCAGTACTTTTCTACTCTTACGCCAGTAATTAAGTGAATTAAGTACTTTTTACTTTTACTTGAGTAAGATTATTTTGAAGTAACTTGAGTAAAAGTATTGGCTACTCTACCATGTCTGATTGCATCACACCAACTGAAGCTTTTTTAGAGCCTTCGAAAGGTTTATCACAAAGATGGTACAAAAGGTAATTGTTCACAAAACATCATTTCAAAGTAGATCAAATATTGTTTTGTTTGAATGTTTTGATCCAGGACATCAATGCCTCTTGAGACAGGATCACATTTTGCTGGTTACTCAGGCTGGATAGATATATGCGCTCACAGGCAATTATGTCCTAATAAAGTGGTTAATAAGTGTGTACTATTCAAAAAGACTCTCATCATGTATTCAATCCTTTGTGAAACAGCTTGATTCATTACTGCATAACATTAAAGTCTGAAATCAGCACATATTGCATAATACACACACACGCACACACATACTCCTCGATCAAAGCTGTGAAGTCAACATACAACATACGGTACAAAGTCATCCCTACACATGCCGACTAACGTCAGATGTCATACCTGCTGTTGAACGACGAGGCACAAGCTAAGACTTTTACAGCTCCCATCTGTGAAGCTGTATGTCACTGACACCCACAATGTGTGCATGCAGCATGGATAAGCACAGAGATAGGGTCTTTAAGAATGACATTATTAAAGGTAGAATTGATGCAAAATGTATAACTGTCATCTGAATTTATGGTTTACATTCTTTTTTCCATTTTAAATTTTTCAAGAATATAAATTACCTTTGTGTGTGTGGCAACAGTGCAGAGGAAAATATATGGGAAAGGTCCAGAAGGAAGGGCATCTGTTGCAAATTACCTGTGCAACCTCTGAAAGAAAACGGAGCTAAACATTTAACCTTGTCTGTGGGCAACATAACATTTAGGTAAAGATGGATTATAACAGCGTAATGCCTTGGTGGTGGTCTGCCCTTTCTGAGTCCTTTAATGCAATGGGCTTTCCCAAGAGTTTCATCATGTAATTAACTTTACAGCCATTTAGCTATTATACATTCCATATTTGCCATCCTAATGACCTTGTTGCATGATAAAAGCACTTCAATCATAGTGTGGCCATAAGTGAAGGACAGTGGGCTGTAGTAGCGTGTCTTCTGTCAGCCGGTTCACCACTGAAGCTCAATTAACATCTCAGGCGGGGTCAGAGCTTGATTACTCTCCACTAGAATCTCTGTCACATGGAATCATCCTGTTCTTATCACTCACTCACTTCTCTCAAAGTCGTTTTTAAAAACAGCCCAGTGTCTTACAATCTAAAATGAATCCTTTGGTCTCAATGTTTCAATCATGTTCCTCTTCTCACTTCAGATGAATGTTACTGACTGGATGTGTCTGGATTTGAGGCAGTATTAAAGATAAAAGAGACTCTGTCTGTCGTAAGATGTGCAGACAAGACTTCTGCTAAGAACGTTCCAACAACTGTATTTTTGCACTTTTTTTCAATGTTTCGAAACTCAACACAATATAAAATACATATATTATATAAACAATATAATATAAAATAATTCTTTTATAAATAAGAAATATAGAAGACTATTTTTAACACCTGAACATCTGAAGGTTTTATCCCCTTTACATCTTGATTATTCTGCAATAAGTGCTCTCACAAATGACGTCAAATGCCATTAAATCTCATGTCATATGCCGCTCTGGTTTTATACAGATGTCATATGTCAGATCTACAGAGCACTTATTTATCTTGAAGTGCACAGTCTTGGGGGATATATGTCGAAGGATCTTTGAAAAGGCATTATGGGCCAACTTTAGTCACAGACATGGACTGATGATGACGTAGCAAGTCTCCATCTCTCAGAGGAGGAGATGTCGACTGGTGCTACACTGAAATGCTTCCCTTCCTCTGAGAGCCATGACGATGTTCAATTTGTGAGTGCATTGAGTAGATAGGGTGGTTTTCTCTATTTGTCACGGGGCCGGGGTGGGGAGTGTTCACTGCTGTACAAGAGCATTATGGTGTTGTTGAATCAATATACTGTAGTTCCTCTGAAATTGAATAAGAAACAATTGCTTGACGTAAGAAGAAATAGTTTGAAATCACACAGATGTGCCCCCAACAAAGGAGTGTCAAAGGTCTGACCATAGCACCCTGAAAAGGAGGGGATTAATAGCCAGGCACACTGGGTACTCTGGGCAATCTTCCATAGGTCAGAGAGATGCATGTATGGTGGAATTGGTGGATCTAAAGGCTGGATGTTTTTAAGCAGCTCCACCTAGCCTAAAATGTTCATATCAACAGAAGGTTTTGTGTATGAACTTGCAAATGGTACGGTTTAGGGTTGGGTCTTTTATGGGCTCTGTTTCTTCAGACCATTCTGATGGAATACGAGAATGAGAAGCCTTCAGAAGTAGACTATCGAGGCCAGGGGAGTAACTAAAGTAAAACTCTTCTTACTATTGGTCAAAGTGGTAACCCACAAAGTCTTAAGGACAACACCTTTAACAAGAGGAGATGAATAGATATCACATTGTATTATAATGAAATGTTTACAGTTGATGGTCAGTGAATAAGCCATAAGCCAGAATGAGGCCAACAGAAAGCTGCCCTTGTACCTGGTCAAAGAACTCATCCATGAAGCCCTTCTCCATCCCCACGGCAACTTCATCTTCCTCTTCGGTCGTCTCTTTTTCCTGGACATAAACACAAGCGTTGGTAAATACACGCTCACAAGAACGACCCCAGGAATTTCAAATGGAAAATGCAAATGTCCACGTGGTGAGATGTGACCCACGTGAGGTTTATTCAAGGTTAAATAAAACAGTTCTTGCCCCCCACACTCTCCCTTCACCTCTCCCCCACTCTCCCACACTCTCCCTTCACCTCTCCCCCACTCCCCCTTCACCTCTCCCCCACTCTCCCATCACCTCTCCCCCCTCAGCTGATTAGAAAGGACGATCACTTAATCACTCTTATAATTGAATCCACAGGTCTAATGATTAACAAGTTATTATTGAATTTGGACCATGCAAGTCATGACATTTGAACAGCGTTCCCTGCACAATGCACATCCAACAAACATATGCAAATACAAGCTCTGATAATTAATTATATTCAGGAAACTAAGTCATTGATTTTCTCCATTTATATTCTGAGATGCTGTATTTTTCCTATTGGTTTATTGCAAAAAAAGACTTCTATCTGCTTTAATCCACACATTGTAGATTGTATGACTGAAATTGTATCTTTGTATTGTATCTGTAATTGTATATGAAAGATTTTTCATGTGAATGTTTTTTCAGTGTACTGTTAAATACATATAGGATAGAATTTTCCCATATACCGTGATACATATAAATGGTTAGTTTACAGACTTTTTACAACTTCACGTTTTTGAGAAATATATTGATGGTCTATTTATTTTATTATGACAATGATAGTTCATGTTGTATTTGGTGTTGTGTTTGCAAAGCTAACATAACAAACCTGGTAGTGTTTTGACTATAATGCATCATTATTGTTACAACTTGAACTCATACATAATAGAATTTGAAGAGATGTGTTACCCTCTGGACATACAAAACATCATAATTAAAAAAACACATACTGTAATAAAATTTTGCTTAACTAATTCCATTTTCTAACAAGTCATTTCAATGCAAAAAAACCCAGATTATAACTGGAGATAGAAATGATGCAATGCCAATGTTGGACCAAACCTCAGTGAGAAACAGTCAGAATTGGCACAAGGCAGGCTGTGATGGTGCTAGTATTATAAACCCACTCCAAATACAGTATATCCAACAATAAGGGTTTGTTTTGGCTGCATTAGACTACTGTATAATCAATTGCTCGCAAGATCTCCCTATGTTCATGATTTAATATGTTTATCTTGAGATTGTCAATATAGTAGGTGTTTTATTTTGGGACACGGTGTAGGATTGCAGCCTGTGTTGGTGAACATAAAGCATAGACTAGAAGAACAATAGAGCGAGGAGGAGGACAGAAAAAGCTCCCACAAGAAGTGAGCCATGGTGTGTTCCGTCTGTATAAAGCACTCAGGGAGACTCAGGGTCATAGAAGCACAGGGTCTCAACTCCAGCTGGATCTAAAGGTGATGCTCTACAAACTCAGCTCCCAACACCAATTTAGAGGCTTCACTGCACCATTTCTGCTCACTTCTGTGTCCAAATATGGGGGTCCACAGAAACTCTATCCTGGGAATGTTGGATTCACTGGGGAGTTGTTGCTCTGCCAGTGCTTCTTGGTTCATCTTGGTGTTTAGTGCTCAAATGGTACCATTGAACTAAAATTATATTTAGGGGATTTTGGGGACCATACCAGTTCTTAATTAAGTTTTAATCAGGGATAAAATAGGTCTTAATCAGGACTGACCTTTTCATAAGCCCTTGTATAGCACATACTACCACTGATATTCACAGGGAACCACTGATTTACAGGTTTTTTAAAAATGAATAGTCAAAAATATACATTCAATACTGTCAAATTAAGATTTTGTGTGTGAGTGGCACCTGGTACATCTCAGTACAACTGTGAATGCTATCATTTTACCAAATTAGATCTTTGATCATTGACTGACTGATTGATTGTTTAATTGCCTGCACTTAGAAACACATAGACAGATAACACACACTCATCTTCACAATGTACAGTGTAAAGAATGAATGAATCAATGTGGTGGTAGTTGGAGGGGCTGTAGGCACAGACTGGCAGCCACCCCCTCTGTCAGTGTGCCCCAGGGCAGCTGGGGCTACACAAGTAGCTTACCACCACCGGGTGTGACTGTGACTGTGGAGTGAATGAATAAAGTAATGTAAAACATCTTTGAGTCTTGAGAAAACTGCACTGCGCTGTATAAAACTAATGCATTATTATTATTATTATAAAGCTGCACAATTAATCACAATCAAATCGAAATTGAAATTATAATTAAATAAATTGCAAAGGCTGAATTATGTAGGCAATATAATACCCTCTGCACAAAAAAAAATAAATAAAAAAATATATAAATATATATAATTTGTTGTTTTGTTTTTGTTTTGATTCTTAACGAAGTGGATCTTGGTTTTACAAAACAATATTCAAATCTAATCTCAATTGCAATATTTTTCATAAAAATCACACACAAAACCCATACAGCTCTACTGCGTGTGATGTATTGTATTGTTAGCCATAACACTTGAGCTAACAGTACCTCTGGAGCTCACATCCTGCAGACTCTGCCGAACAGCCGTGCCATGCCCTGATTATACTGTTTATTTGATTAGAGACTTCTAGCCCCATTGCCCCAGCAGTGAGTCCATAAAGACAAAAGGAACAATCGACGGTTGAGCACGAGACATGAAAGTTGGCTGCTGAAATCAGTGAGGAATAGTGACTGCAATAAAACAACCGGAGTCCATGGTTAGATCTGTTTTTATCCTGTTTATTTATATGGGATTATAATATATATGTACTTTGTATTTTTTGTCTTCTACTGCCATCAATGTCTTCGTAGAACCTTTTTACCTACAAATTCAGTGTAAATCTAATCTAATGTTCATCATAATATCACACATCATCATAATATCACACATAATATCACACACCCCTAATATCATGGTCCTTAACCTACTACATTATATTGAGAGATCACAGCCGTAAGTACTGATTGGTCTGAATACATAGTGCTTGTTGTGGGCTAGTTTCTAAGTAGAGAAGAAGCACTAACGTCTACGTCTGGAGAAGGGTCAAGTGGAGGTACAAACTCAAGTGGGCAGTGCTTTTATTGAGCCTTGGTGCTGGTATATTTGCCTCTCAATAATGCAGCTAATATAGACAGCTTCCTCAGGTCCCCTCAGAAATGACTCAGAGAATGTGTGTCAGCCTCGCAGAGCATAACTACATTTATGATTATGATAATGCATGGAGGTACCATTCATTATGTAGCTCACATATACACACACAGATACAACATTTGATCATTTATTCATGTTTCTGACAGTAGACCACCAAACAGATTTAATGGCAATGAGAGACTGAGGTTAACTCATCCAAGGATGGCTGCTCATCATAAAGGGGGAAATGAATTCGTTGTGGGAAGCAAGCAAGAAATTGACTGAAAAATGGCATTCGATTGATCTAAACTTATGATTTAGAGCTATATATTGAAATAATGGTCTTAGTACTATACAAGCCATTTCCCCAATTATTGTGCCTGTGGCTTTGTTATCTTTTTGGCAGTGTTGCAAAATAACTAGCCAATGACCATATTTGATTGTTGGGTTTTCAATCAGTTGTTTGTTAAAAAATGTCAAATATTGTGTTATGATAATTTTCCTTCCAAACAACAGTGAAATTAACTGATGCTTCAGGATTTATTAAACTCTAAAGCATAAGCACACACTTCTGCTGCATCAGATGAAATTCACAAACCTTTTATGAGAGAAAAAAAGACTTGTGAGCATTTACTTACACTATTGTTTAACTGGACAAAATCAAAATAGAAAGATTAGATAGAGTTAGACAACAGATAGATTTGGTGGGATTTACCGATGAGTTAAAACAAATCCAATGTTGTTATTTTACTTGTCACTGAACGCCCCTGGACCCCTCGGGACCTTCAGCCCCTACACAGCAGCTTTCACTTCACCGCCCAGGCACGTCCAGAGTGTAAACGAGTCGATTACATTTATCACATTAGCTTTACTGTGAAAACAGCGCAGAGCAAACCACCTGGCCTTTCTGAATCAGGATAGTCTGCTGCTCTGAGGCTCAACAAGTGTCTGGTTAAAGTCATAGCATTGTTCATTCCGCCTGTAGTCCAGAGGTTTCCTAGACATTTTTAATTCTTTAGAAAAATGACTAAAATTGTCTCTTTTATGGCGTTGATATAAAGTAATTAATATTTGCCCTCTACACTACAGCAGTATCAAACGTCTGTGCCCACACTCGGACTGGATGTTGCCAAACTGTAAAAAAGCAGAGTTATGAGTATATGTTAACAATAGGCCACGGACTCTCTCAATAGTTCCAGGAAGTAGCTGTTCAAGCTAAAAGTGCCATTCAAATGCATTGAGAATTGTGCTATGGTGGAACTATTTTGAAGTTGCATCTTTACAATTTTTTGGACCTCCGACGGCGTAACTCTCTTATCTCGATGGCTCTGGATGTTGCTGTAGAGACCAGGGGTGGGACTAAAGTAAAACTCTACCACTATAGGTCAAGCATTTTAGAACATGTACTATTGTTGCCACACCAAGATGCTACATAAAATTAATAACTACACTAGACATCATAGACCTAATGTGATTATGTCTTTTTTTAGTCGCAGGGCTGACACAAATACACTTTTGCATCATTGTTTGAGTGTCCATTTGAATCATGATTGAGTTGATGATCATACCCTTACTTGATAGTAGAAATCTGCATAGTAGATATAACTATGTCACCTCAGGGTTCACACACACACACACACACCCCTGCAGACACACACACACACACACACACACGCACACACGCACACACACGCACACACATGCACACACACACACTAATCATAGTCTTAAGACCAATGAAACATACATCTTTAAATGCCACCCAAATGCTGCCTCAGTCTGCTTTCATTTGGCACCATATTAGGTACATTGCAAATCCTCTGTCTTGTATCCTTACTTAACACAGATTCTCTTTGCTCTGTACATTGTCTGACTTTCAACAGTGTGCCACATTGATTCATCCATCTCCATCTACGCCTATCATTACGCCCTCTTTCACAGTGCAGTGGTCTTGTGGAATGAGAGCGTGCTAAAAACCATTGGGAGGAGTGACAGCTGTTCTGGGCGTGTCCCGAAACTCCAGGTAGGCCAGTGGTTTTCAGGTCAGAAGTGGGTGAGAAAATGTCATGAAGCTTTAAATAAGCCTTAATGACAGATCACAGAGGGAGAAAAGTGATGTGTTGCCACTTCTTGAGACTTTTCCAAGTTGCTAACTCCCCACTGTGCACTGTACTGACTTAGGATCATAGAAGGAGAGACAGCAGCAATCAGAACATATGTCACCCAGAATAAGACGAGGTTATAAAACAGTGACAGGGATTTGTTAAATATTAGTTAAATGTGCAAAAATGTGTCCAAATATTTCTGGCTCATTATAGTTAGCAACAGATTAGGATTAATAGGGGATATTAAGAGGTTCAACTCCCTTTTCTGACCATTGCATTAGATAGAACCATGTAGCTGATCATTCCAATCAGATGTTTTTTTGTAATGACATGTATATTTTATATTTTGATATGTTGCCTAAATATAGAAATAATTGGCTTTGCTGTTTTGTCTTGAACATGTGATTTCTTGCAATATGATTGGCCAGTCCGTGTTAAGTGGTCAGTGATTGTAATAATAGAAAATCCACCCATCCAAATTCAACCAAAAACATTACATTGTTGAGAAATATTACCTGGAAAGACTGGAAGAGTTACTTAGGAACTAGTACCAGCGGCAGATTCATCACAGAATGACATCTACTTGCCAGCAAAGCTACACAATCATCCAGTGTCTTCTATTGGCTCTTCACAAATTTGATTTCTGCATTAGTGACATGAAGCTCTTTCGCCCACAACAAATTGACTTAGATAATAGAATAGTATTTTTTTATGTTTTGGATTACTGGTTCCCTTGTACATTGTTATGCATTTGACTCCTGTGGGGCAATCAATAGACAGACTATATCAGACAGCAAAGCCATTTCAAGACATCAATCTGTTGAGAAAGTCTTTTTTTTTGCCTCAATGAACACAACAGATTCAATAGACTTTACAATTAGATTATGTATTTAGTATACATTAGCCATATGCTCCACCACATTGGGAAAATACAAGCTTCTAGTCACATATTAAAGCTTGTTCCTGTAATTGTTCATTTGTTACTGAATACTGTATTGTGAGTCAGTGTGTTCAAAGGTAATAGCAGATACCTTTTTGGTCCCACCTCAGAATAAAGACCTGTCTGCCTAGCACACATCACAATGTTTACACAAGCTTGAAGTTTGAAGTCAAATACAACATGTGACCTATGGACTTGAAACATGGACAAAGGAGGCGAATGCTAGGTAACCAAATGAATGAATGAATGAATGGATCAATGAAGACAGTAAAACAAACAAGAGACAATTTTTTAAGCAAGATAACACTCAACTCAACCATTCACAGGCTTCGAATCAGGGCTCACATGAATCCTATTAGTTAATGCATCACTCTGACACATACACTCACACAACACCTAACATACACAAAACACACATACACTCACACAACACCTAACATACACAAAACACACATACACTCACACAACACCTAACATACACAAAACACACATA
>JAVQKC010059689.1:0-14647 GCA_036025475.1 Philypnodon macrostomus
TATTGTACTTATTTTTTATTATATGTTTATTATATTGTTTACTTATTTCTTTTTTGCAAATACTTTTTTATGTACTATTATTGCATGCTACTAGTACTTCTTGACTATCTTAGCGAGTCAAACGGTTCTTCCGATCCAAAGCATTTCATTGCATTGTTAACCTTGTGTTGAACCTGCATATGACAAATAAACAAAGGTGAAGTTGAGTTGAAGTATAGCTGTACAATGCACTGCATATGGTTTGATAATATATATAACTTTTGAAAGTAGGGGGAAAAGTGTGTGGGGCCTGACATCCATTTTGGAAACTCAACCAGCCCAAATCTCTGGAAGCTACCATTTGTTTGATGCCAAGAAGCCAGTAAGAAACATAGTACTGGTTAGGAGAATTAGACAAAATGGTAACCTGAAACAACCCATATATAAGTTAAACTGTTAAAATAATCAGGTCTATTGGGGTTGAGTTTAGCCGAACACAATGTTTTCCATACTGCTCAGACACATTGGCCCCAGGCGGTGCAGCAAATAGCTTTTTGGCAGCGAGGAAATCTCTCTCACACTAAACTACAGCAGGCGAGACTTTTTGCCTGAGGGGGGATGTAAGAAGACGTGATGACTGTGTCGCCATGGCAACTATTCAGGAAATGCATTATTTTCAAGTTTAATCTTTCTGTTAATACAGAGTCCCTGCCTCCCTGTGAGCATTTTGACTGAAAGAGAATGTGTTTCCAGTCAGAGCCAGGGTGTGCGTCACTCTTTGACCTGTGGACTGAAAAGAGAAAAGACAAACAGAGCAGAACAGTGAGTGGCAGCCTCCGGAGGTTCGTTAAATCAAGCCACAGACAAAGAGCAAAATGATGGATTCATAGGTGTAACTTTGGGTTCAACATCAATCAATTATTCAATCAGGAGCATTGGAGCAAGTAAAGTTATTTAACTGCATGATAAAACTATGAAAGAACAACACAAAATGAACAGTCTTAATTATTTGAGATATTTCACAATGCAAGTCATTCCTCCAACCATATGGTAATATCAAGATAGATCCTGCAGCCTAAGACTGAACAAAGAAGATTATTTTAAAGGCTGAAGTAGTGAATCGTGTAGGCTAAATTTTGTCTACTTCACAAATCAAACATTTAAAAATAAATAAATAAACAGGATGAGATGAGAGTAGGTATTAGGTTCAGTGCCCGGCCTAGGTTGCCTATTCTCTAAAGCTACGTTGAGCTAAATAAATATGAATGTATGACTGAATAATAATATCGAATTATTTTGAGATAACATAAACTGCATTATCTTGTTTGGCAGTTCTCCTTTCAGACCACCGGAGGGCGCTGCGACGCTCCTGAAACTTTCTAGTTGCGTCACCTGCACCACTTCCGTGTTGGTGTTTCCGACCACCACTCGTGACTGTTTTATTTACGCCCAGATAGTCCGCTGTAGTAAAGAAAAATCACCAAAACTGTTGGTCCTATCATTTTCTAGGGCTACACTGAGCTATGACTGAATGTGAGGATGTTTTTTCTGCGATAGCTTGTTGGTTGAAGCCCTGAAAGACGAACCATGTGGAGAGTTCAAGGATTTGTTGGAAGAGGTGAGATCAATGACATTGACACTGAAAACACAAAATTGTATTACCCCTGTTGAATAAAAGGTACCTAACAACGTCTTTAGCAGTATTTGACATGAAAACAAGTCATATACAGTGTAAATCACAATATATGTTTCATTGTCGTTAAGATTGAAAGTGACAGTTTATTTTGATCGAACCTGCAAAATGGTTACAAAGTATATTCCTTACACAGCCTATGCATGCAAGTCGGTATTAACGACACATTGTTGTATACAACACAAAATAAAATTATATGCAGTATGTAAAATACATTTGCTTATAGTCAAATGATCTGTATATTGGGAATTCTGACTGCAGATATATATACGTTAGCAGTTTTAATCTAAAAGTAATCAAATCTCTTTATTTGTAGTTCTATATCGGTGTCATGGCCCTCTGCGTCTGCACCAGAACCATCATGTGGAGGATGAAGTTATCAGCACCTCCTCACTTCTCTCAAACTCTCTCCACTCATCAGACTGCAGGTAATGTCTCTGTCTAATAGCACTTTGAAACATATAGTACACATTGGTAGAAACTGCTTTTATGACACACGATCTGGTCTCTTATTTATGTTGTTATAACTGACCACAATTTTATTTGGTTGAGCTATAATACAACATTCAGTATTTAAACTCTGCCTGGGGTTTCTGAAACAACATAAAACAATAGACACATTGTTCCAGCTCACAGAACGAAGAGGATGGAGAGAGGAGGAGGAGACAGAGGACCTCACATTTTACATTTGCAGATCTTCCACGTTACACAGCCCTGGATGCTGTGGGCTGGGTATGTACATGTCTATATGTAAACAAAAACACCCCTATCAGACTGAGAGTATATCCTATAAATACAAGTTACAAATGCCCTTGAATAACACACATATTGGGTTCATAAAACATTTGTGGCACCTGCTAACAAGTCTCATCAAATCATTTAATGCAATCAACAGGGGGCCGCTGCAGTGTTGTTCGTGCAGGTGTGCAGAAGGATCCACTCACAGTTTTCATCAGGATCTGAACCTCGTCCCACTCTTGAAGCTCTGACAGGACCATCCAGGCTACGCAAATGTGGCTATCGAGTACTGCTAGAAATCTGTATGTATTTATTTATATACTATTAATGGATTCGATTTTCTTACTATGTTAAATGTTCATTTTTGTTGCATCTCTTTGGGAACTTTAGTGTCTAGGCGAGATGTCCTGCCCAGAAGAAGTGTTTTGTGTCTGCAGGGTGTGCCAGAGATACAGACTCTAGATCAGTCTCTTAATCAGAGCAGCAGCAGCAGCAGCAGCAGTGGGACTAGTCGACACAGTGATATTGAAGAGGACCATCTATCTTCTGGCAGCTCCATTTCAGACCACCAGAGGGCACTTTTAGACTATGATTCTTATTCTTCATTTGGTACTATGATAGGTCCTTTTAAGTAATATACAAACCACTGAACCATGCAATATAAATAAGTGTGTGATTTCTCGTTCATCAGAGGAATCCTTATCTGCCTGTTCTCTGGAACATTCAACCAAACTTCACAAAACTATAACAGCTGAGATCAATGACAAAGTAAGAACCAAGTCTATCATATTGTAAAGATTTTTTTTAGTTTTACATATATTTATTTGCATATTTGATATTACAGACTGTTTTATCAGAGAATGAAAAGCTAAAAGAAGCATCTGAAAACCTCAAACACGTGGGAGACGCCAGTGTTCCTGTTATCCTCAACATTATGGGTGAGCATGATGAAGCTAGTATTTGTATTTTTATGGGCTCAAAATGTTCTATTTCTCTTTTGCTCCTATTTTATCTTCACATTTTTAATATTTGGTCTCTCTGTTTACACCAGGTTTAGAAAATGCAAAGAGTGAAAACTATGAGGAAGCGTTTACCTGTTTTTTGGCTGCAGCTCAGCTCGGCTACAGCAAAGCCCAGTTTAACACCGGTGTGTGTTATGAGAAAGGTCGAGGAGTCGGCAGGGACCTGGAGAAGGTGAGGTTTAATTACTCTATAACCTTTTATCTCTAATTAAAATGTCTGAGTAATTGTGTTGTTCTCTTTAAGGCAATGCATTACTATGGACAGGCAGCAGCTAACGGTCATGTCCAAGCTCAGTACCGCTATGCAAAGCTGCTACTAACCAACAGGGGGCAGCAGAGTGAAGATGAACTGAACACAGCAGTAAAGCTTCTAGAAGAGGCTGCTGCCACCGGTCTAGCTAAGGTAAGGTAAATGTGTACTTTGATTGTACAATGACTGAAGAGTATAACAGTAAACAAAACATTGTAGTTTTTTATAAACACAATTTTACTTGACAATTTGGCATAATGAATTATTCATTAAAGATACAATACAATTAGAAAAATATATTCAGTGGTAAAAATGGTGTTATGGTAATGGTTTAGCCCACGCAGAACCCTGGTCTTACCAATATTGGAGGATCTGCAACCATTTGGAGGCCAAAATGCTCTCCCACTTTTTTACTTCGGATGTTACAGTATTTTAGCATTGTTATTTTACATTAAATCTTTACACCACCGGAAAGCTTGTGTATTATATTTGTCCAATAATGTATAATGGTTGAAATTGTTCGTACTGTTTTTAATCAAGAACAACGGCTGTTTTCTTTTACTCAGGCTCAAGTCTGCCTCGCCTCGGTTTTCTCTCAAGAGCCCCAAAAAGATGGAAACAAGTCTGTCCAGTACCTGAAGATGGCAGCAGAGAGTGGCGTGAGTGCTTTGTAGATCCTTCTAGAGTTTTATCAATTACTTTTTGTTTTTCTATACACCGGGCCTATATATTATTGCAGTTAAGAAGTTAATTTGAAATGGTGGTGATATTAAATAAATATTACATCTGTACATAATTTTCTCTACTTCTGTGAGATAGAAAACTGTCCCATATATGGAGTATTTTTCTTAATATTTAATTGTGTCCATCTGTACAGGACAACACTGCTCTGCTGTTTCTGGGTCAGTGTTATGAAAAGGGCCTTGGGGTTCCTCAGAATCTAACTAAAGCCATTGAATACTACACACAAGCTGCAGAGGCAGGCAACAAACAGGCTCAGAGCATCCTGGAGTTGCACAGTAACAAAGACATACGCAGTAAGCCCACATTCTCTGCTGGAATGACTGGCACTTGTCTGAATTGTTTGTTAGCATTAGCACTGCATGTGATATCACTATAATGAGCCAAAATGACAATGTATGTGAAAATTAGCAGCACATTTCTCCAGATTCTGTTTTGTAAAATGCACTATCCATCAAAATGCTGATATGAGCCATGACAAGAAATATAATAAATTGTAATTTTTCTTTCAGCTCAGAATGGACTATTGCGGACTATTCAGTCAACCCCGTGCTTCTCTTCAGTCGAGGGTCAAGTACAAAGACCGCTTTCTTTCAGTTTTGTCACTTCTTCCAAAAATCACCCTATCCCATCTGCCCCCATACCCCACTCCTGGAGCACCGGTAGCCTGTGTGTGCCTTCCACTTTGCCCTCACTGCATCTTCACCTCCATCCACAGAGCAACGAAAGAGCATCCTGCAAATGGACCCTGGGAATTGGGTAGTTCAGCTGAGTAAGCACAGACCAAGCTTAAGAATGCATTTCGTCCGGTGAATTCTTGTTTATGAGAAAAGACGCGTGATGGATACTATGGATGTGTGTATATTTTAGTTTTATACTGCAGATAACTGTGAGAATGAGGTAAACAAAAGCTATTATGTTTTATAAAAAGAAAATGTCTGCCTTCTTCTGTTAAGCACTTAAATACTGATGCCTGTGAGTTTTTTTTACATTAGTTATTATTTTCATAAAACAAGTGTACACTACTATAAGAAGCTATATTACTGGAGCCAACACTGCGCTCAAAAAAGGTCATGTTTATGTAATTAAGTGGCATGTTTGGGGGATGCTGTCTGCCAAAGTTTACTGTGATGTTAAACGCACAAATTAAACATGTTTTTAAAAATGTATGACTTTGATTGTTTAATATTTTGAACATAGCTGTGTATGCACCATTGAGGCCACAAAGGTCCAGTCCTATTTTTCTAATGTGTCAGAATATGTGTATGTTTGTAATCTAAGGACCATTATCCAGTCAAAAGCTACAAAAGTCTCTAGTGCACAATTTTTGAAGTACTAGAATTACAAAAGTCACAGGAATAAACCAGGACAAACCAATAGTGAATGGGATTGAATCAGATTTTCTGTTTATAATGCTCATTAGTCAGATTTTCTTTTACATTTACAGTCACCATGAAAACTCTGTTTCTAAACATTTCTAATAGAATAACAATGAGCATCTGTTGTCTGGTTTTTTGATTCTTCAAATACAAACTCAAGATAATATACTAAAAACGATGTGCATGTTAATACACCAAAACATGACGTAACTCTGGATGATGTGTGATTTACCTGAGTAACGCCGACGGTAGATTTATTGTGGTTGCGTCTCCTCCGCGTGAGGAGCGTCCTGCGTTCGGCGCTCTGATTGGCTGAAGTGGCGCGAGCTCCACAGCGCCACGCCGCTTCACGAGCTCCTCTGGCGCAGAGAGATAACACAGTTTGGCCGCTAGCGGACAGCACGCAGGAGCCGGGCTGGGAGAGCAGATGTTATGTGATCCAATACGGGTGGCCGGCTGTAGCTATACGGGCGGACTGGCACTTAAAAAGCGACTGTCACTTCGCGCCATCCTCACTATAGCTTGTCGTCGTTGGGATCGTAGCTACACTGTGAAGTCTTGAAGCTGACCGAAGCGGTAAGTGCATGTAAATAGATGCTCTCTCGATGGGATGTGTCCCCTCCCAGTGCAGGTCTGGGGATAGGTATATCATGGATGCTGAAGATTTACTGCGTCTATTCACGTATCGACAGCTTTGCCGCCGCAATCCTGGCAGCTTCACCTGAACAAGCTGTCGTAATGGCACATGATCTAAAGCTGTTTATGAAATGCTAGGGAGCGAGTTTATGAAGCAAGGAGTAAGCTGCGAGAAACGAGGGGTACCCAGATACTCCACCCATGACATCATTGACTTTTTCAAGTTGATTGTGTCCCCAGCTCGTGACATCAACTGTTGCATCTCTTTTCAGGGCTGTCGGCTGAGAGAGAAAGAAAGCTACCATTACTAGGAGGTATCAGAAGTGAAACAAGAATAGGCCACTTTTCATTGGTATTGGTATCTCTGACAGTGTCTACTCAATGATGTCATTAATGTAGTTTTGCTTTATTATCACTACAGTTGACCAGAAAGTAAGACTGACAGCCTATAAACAGCTTACGGCGAATGTAAAATAGGCTTAGACAATTAAAGTAGGCTGTGTAAATTTTGTTTTGATAAATTGCAATTGAAGTATATAAAACCAAAGTGATTCTGAAATTATTACTGGTGATATAAAGTCTGTAAAGTGACTAAAACAATACAAATGAATTCAGTGGGTTATTGTTTGTCTTGATCTTGTCCCACGCCTGCTGCTTTAATCTGCATTTAGTGAAAGCCCTTGTTGTGTTTTGGGATCACAGTGGATGCATTGAGGATCAAACCTGCTTCATGTTGACTGACCACTGCCCTCTGTTCTGCAAACTGCTGTGTCACTCACCGCTTTCTCCCCTCCACTTCCTCTTTTAGCACCACTTTGTTTAATGCAGACGTGTGGTGGTGGTGGTGGAGGTGGTAATTGTCCGTGTAAAAGATGCTGTTTACTTTGCGTAGATATATCTAGGCCAATCAGTGCACATTTGAAGTATTGCATTCTTTTTAGGTTTTGAAATTAGATACGGCACAGGCGCGGTTTTACATCGAATTTAAGAGATAAGGTTCAAAAAGATGATGACAAGAACTCAAAAGAGAGGACTTGTATCAGGTTAGGGTTAGTCCTGGTTTTTATCTTGTTCTTGTTTTAGTTTTACTTTAGACCTAGTTTAGTCCTGGTTTATTCCTGATTTAGTCTTGCTTTAGACTCAGTTTAGACCTGGGTTGGGCATTTTTCATCTTTCCATTGTCAAAAATGAAAGCTTCTGTCTCGATAATGGGCTTCATATTATAGATCATAGGTTCTCAAACTGTGGTATGGGATCAACTGGTGGTACGTGGGCTCTCTCTGGTGGTACGTGGGCTCTCTCTGGTGGTTCGTGGGCTCTCTCTGGTGGTACGTGGGCTCTCTCTGGTGGTACGTGGCCTCTCTCTGGTGGTACGTGGGCTCTCTCTGGTGGTACGTGGGCTCTCTCTGGTGGTACTCAGACCTGATTTTCTCCTGCTTAGTCTAGTTCTGTAGTTTAGACTTTGTTTAGTCCTGGGGTAGAAAGGTCCAGAACTGGGTTAATCATGGTTTATGTTTATCTCTAGTTATAGACATGATTTAGACCTGGTTTAGTCCCTAGATTACACCGGATTAACACATAATTTAATCCTGTTTATATGTGGGTTAGTTTCTAAGTAGCATTAGAAAAGTACTTAATATTGGTCCATACCATCTTCAAGACATTCAAATTTTTACTAAAGCTCATAGACGATTATCCAGGACCTGAAAAGCTTCATAAAGACAAAGGTGAATATAAAATAACATTACAATGATGTTCAAATGTAGATGTGATCTACCTGTTGCCACCATGAAAGTAACGCACATTCAGCACTTAGGTTGTTGTGTATGTTTGGCTCATTGACAGCACGACAAAACTCCCAGGCCTTGATAGGGGTAAATAGGGGTCCTGCGTGAACAAAGTGCCCAGCCCAGAGCTATTCCCAAGATCTTGTGTTTAAAATCTGCTGCGCTGGTGGTTTCCATGTTTCTGAGAAAGCTGCCAGAGATGATGACTGCAGAATTGTCTAAAGGTGTGTGTGCAGCTAAAGAGATGTTTTATACACAGTGCTGGCATGTCTAGGCTAGATTCTAGTTTTATTATTTTTATATAAGTGTGCAGTTTAATCAAGTTAATCAAAACTCATATATAGATCTGTCTCTATAAGTTCCACTTTATTGTAATTAAATGAGCCTAATCAAAACTAAACCAGGCCTAATCCAGGGATTAATGTAGAAGTAGGCATAATTAAGGACAGGTTTAAATCAAGTCTAAACCAGGTCTACTGAGACAAAGATCTAGACCAAGACTAAACCAGGTTTAAATCAAGTCTAAACCAGGTCTACTGAGATGAATCTAGGTCTAAACCTGAACTAAACCATGACTACATTACAAAGATCTAGACCAAGACTAAACCAGGTTTAAATCAAGTCCAAACCAGGTCTATACCAGAACCTACCCAGGTGGTCACACATAAAATTCAAGCACCCTACCTGAGCCGGGCTGAGACTGAAAAAAATATGGCTTATCAGGTTGTGAAATTCAATAATCTTCCGAGTACCACCAATGTTACTGATACCACAGTTTGAGAACCGCAAATATAGATCACTATATCTGTCCTTCCCTTTCACTGATCATCTTACGGCCCTGCTCTGGTTTTGAATAACTGTCCTGGATGAAAACAAATTAGCTCTGACTCATTTTGAACATCATGCACATTCAGTTACTTTATTGGTCATATTTATTCATGACATGCATGGGGGCTTTGATCAGTGGAATAGTGATTTTTTATGCTTAAAAATGGTTGCTCGAGACATTAGTGTGGCCAACAAGACATGAATAAATTATTCTAAATGTCATAATTGGTGGTCTTCGAGGATTGTGTTTTGAAAGAATCAAGATTATGATCAAACAGTTACAGGAAGTATGCAGCAGAGGCCAGAGAGCTTTTAAAAACACACTAACCCAGTGACCATTAACAAGCGATGAGATGTGTGGGCGGTGGAAGAGAAGCACGCAACAACAAGACAGAGCATAAGAGTATTCAGCCTGACTCAGGAAAAATACAGACATAAGGGAGAGCACTGTTTTGAATGGTATAAAATATACCGTATGGTTTAAATAGAGATCTGTAATTGATAATAAATAGTACTGGGCTAATGTTCAAGGTAGGTTTGAAGATATGCTGTTTGGTAAATAGCTTTCAAACTTTTGTGATTTATTCAATTTATTGTCATTAGTTCACAAAATGCAAAGTTGATGCAGCAAGCTTCTGGAGCTAAACCAGTTAAAGATAGTTAGTAACTTTAGAAGCCAAGACAATGATTTATGTCATAATGATAAGATACTAGAAACATTCTGGTGATCCAGATCCACACAAATAAGCCCTAACCTTAATAAGAATTTGTATTTCATTGATATTGTATTGTAAAATAAATGTAATATTAATGATACACTTTCTAAACTTTGAACCATTGTTTTTCTTTTCCCCTCAGTTTAGCCCGTCCAGTGTGTTAACCATGACGTCGGTACAAACTCCTCCCCTTTCCCGCTCTGGCTCCTCCCCCTCAAACGTTGGCATGACAACACGCACTGGCCCCTCAGCGACCCCGCCCACCTCCCTCAGCCTGCGATCTTCCTACAACCAGTTGCTTGGCCGTGATGTTATCAAGGAGTCTGTCACCATGGAAACTGGAAGTTCAGCTACACTTCCCAAAAGCCGGCAAAGGTACGCCATGACCAGTGTCCGGAGCGCCATGGGGATAAGTGACAATCTGGGATCATCAAAAAACCAGACTAGAACCCGAGGTCTCCCAATGAAGTCTTCATCAAGCTCCGCCCTCTACTCTTCGTCATCATCAGCGACTTTTAACACGACCAACCCCAAACTGGTCAAAAATGGCGCTAACTTGCAAAGACGGGCCGAAAGCCAGCAAATGGAGCTAAACAGAGCTACCACAGAGAGCAAAATCCACAATGATCTTCTCAATAACGCCAGCTCCGATTGGTTAGATAATTCCCAGTTACCACCATTCCGTAGGAGGACCAAGAGCTTCTTGGGATATCACAAAAAGACATGGGAGGTGGATAGTAACTGTGGCAACAAAGTGGAGGAGAATGAGGAAGAGAAGCAGCTGTCACCTGAAAAGGAAGAAGCCAGTCCCAATAAGGAATGTGAGATTCAGAAAGAGGAACAAGACAATAATAAGGAAGATTGCCAGGAAGGAAAAGATGTAGTAGTGTCGATTGCTGAAGAAGAGAATGAGACTACGCCTACACCTACACCCAGACAGCCAGTGTTACCAGTAGTGGTTGAAGCACCCCTATCCTGCACTTCCTCATCCTCCAGCAGCCCAGAGTGGACCCCAGACAACCAAAACCACCTTCAAAACCAGGATACAGTCCAGTTCAAAGACGAAATCCAGGTTCAAGTCACTCCTCGCAGTCCCGCCAAGCCCCCTCGGACCTCCTCGCCCCGGGTCATCAAAGTAGAGCTGCACCCCAACAATGAGAACCAGTTTCAACAGCAGTACCCGCCATCATCTCCTAAACAGCTGAGATCTGGCGAAAGGGGCACCCCTACAAAACAGAGAGCACCCCCTACTGTCCTAACAGATCCTGAATCAGAGACGGGGCTGCCTAAAGTGAGGCTGAGGATGGACCTAACGCCTGATAGTCCCTCTGAAGATGAAGACTCAAGCTGGACCACATTGTCCCAAGAAACGCCCTCACCTCAAACGCCACATGAGACAGGTTTGATATATGTTTGTTTATTCACCCGGTTATACAAACGTTACTTTACTGAGGTTTCTACCATATTATATGTTGCTTTCTTATCAAAATCATACCCAAAGTTCTGAATGCTGAGACACTGGCCTACTCAAGGGCTTAAAACACTTATTTTTGAACTTTCTACATAGATAGGTCATATAAGTTCCTTCTACTTTCCATTGCTTGCACTGCCTATAGTGAAGTGGGTCAGCAGGGGGAAAGAGGGCCTTGAAGGTACATCTAATGTGAGCTTTTAGGGGAACGTGGACTGCTAAAGTAAACAGGGTCAATTCAAATAGCTATTAATAGTTTGCTTTAGCTTTCACAGAAAATTGGCATATATCTGTGTCACCCTTTAATCGAGCTTAGACTGCTCCGTCCATCTGCCTCCTACAGACAGGCTGATGTGGAAATTTACCAATACATTTCTTTTACAACAGATGTGATACTTCAACACTGCTGCAGGAACCTTTAAAAGCCCCAGTGAGAGACCTTATGGTGCAGAGTGTGATTAGGATGGGTGGAAGGCCAGGATACTGCAGACTGTGAAAAGAGCAGCAAATGAATTCAGAGCCAGATTTAGGAGGCAATGAATACCAAGGACAAATGAGAAAGTGGCAGAATATGAGAGTGAGAGGGGTGTGTGTGAAGAGCAGACACAGAGGGAATAAGGAACAAGATGTAGTCTTTTGTGTCATACAGGGAACATTCTTAAAGCTGCTATGACATGGATCAGTGTTACGTGCATTGTAGTGTTAGACCTGGACTAAACCAGGTCTTAACCAGGTTTAAATGAAATATATTTTAGTAACTACATAGTATGGGCTACTTATTGTCCTCTGAACACATTTATGTCCAATCAGGCTAAACCACCCTTTGGTCTAAATTCTAGTGATGTCTCTGGTTATGGAGAAAGAAGCTGTGATAGTGTCTGTATGTCAAATACATACACCCTGCTGGTTTATGCTCTGCACTAACATGTTTATATCTCATCTCAGTCCATATCCATATTTTGTGTTATAGATATAATTCTATTTCCTAATGATGTGAACCTGTTCACTCGTGGCAAAAATCTGATTCTGATTCTAAAATGTATGTCTTTCCATCTCATACACTCAGCATTTGTGTCTTACAGATTTGTGGTGTGAAGGGGATCTGCCCCCAGGCTGGCGGGAGATCTCCGACTCATCAGAGGTCTATTTCTGGCACGTCCCCACTGGTACAACACAATACCATCGACCTGTTGCCACTAGCAACCAAAACTCTTCTCCGAACAATGGTCCAGACAGTGAGCACGACCCACAACAAGAAACACAAGAGTCACTGAAACTGCCTAATGAGGTAAGATGACACAGAGATATTAATTTATCTAGATAGTGGATACATATAATTATAAAGAGCTAGTAAATCTTCATTATATAAGTGAAATTACATTTCCCAAAGATGTGTGTGTAGTATCTGTGTGTTTTTGTTCAGTTTTTACAATCCTAAAATATACAATTAAAAAGTAATTAAAGAAAATCTAAATTAACAGCTTATGAAACATTCATTTGCTAGGCCCCCAAAGTAGGCCAATAATAATTGAACTCATATTCTTCTTCGTGTGTGCTTTTTATTGAATCTAATGTTAGCTTAAACACATTAAGCAGTCAAGTTGAAGATATTTTGAGTTTGTGTCTCATGCAGCGCCCCAGCAGCCTGATCTCTGACAGCTCCGTGGAGCCGGTGCCCTCTCCCTCTGGCTCCTCCCCTGGCTCTGCCTCTTCCACCCCCCTGAATGATGTAATCTCCTCTGGCCCCAATCTTAACCTCACCACCTGCACAATAAATGTATGACACACACTTATGCATGTATCAAAATGTATGTATTCAAAGGAAATAGAGCATTTGAATGTCTACCACTTCATTTTAAGGACAGACATCTTTAGTTTTTTCATTTATACAATAAGTGAAGGACCGACGCCACACTATCTCACATTTCGCTCTCAGTGCTAGCCTACATATTAAAATAAATATGAGTGATCTCTGTCCAATGCTGACTCTAGTGACTCTCCACCAGATTATTATCGCTCATATTAACTTTAAATTAGTCGCCACAATCGTCATTTGGATCTCTCGGCTATAAGACTTTTATTACTTTTCCTGTCTGTCTGCCAGTTTAATAATGATGTTTGTCTGTGTCTCATTGCCTCAGGAGTTGAAAGACTATCCAGTGTATCCAGACCCGAGCCTGAAGGCATTTGAGGGAGCCACACTACGCTATGCTTCACTCAAACTCAAGTAATTACACAGTTTTATCAGATTTATATTTAACAAGTTTAATCAATCAGTGATTATAAAGTAAAAATATATGGCCTTAGTGGTAAATCATGCTCAAATGTGTTTCTGCAGCCCTCCAGCTCAACTCGAGACTGTCGATCTCAACAGTAGTTACACAGATCCAGAGGCAATGGTAAGATCAACATTAATTACATGAAATTTAATTCACTGTCAATATATGTACCTCTATACTATACTAACTATATCTGGAAGTGACTAACTCATTTCTATCAGTAAATCATAATTCTCACAAGAGCAGCAGTCTGTTTTTGGATGACGTAATGAACTTTAGAATAAGCTTTCTCTATTTCTGTGTGCTGCAGCGCCACTTAGTGGGGACTTTGTGAACTGACAGGCATACGTCAAGTGTTATTTACTGCCACCTTGTGGTAGATTTTTTCTAAACGTAACATTCATAGCCTTTTATTTTACAGGTCAATTTTTTAAGCAAATACTCATGGTAACTACATAATGTATTTTTATGTCACATCACCACAGGAAAGTCATTTTTTGATTCAGGGTATTTTTTAAATTTCTTTTAGTTTATTTGTCAGGGACCATGTAGGCTAATGCATTAATCACAGAGAAAATTTGCCTTGTACCAGATTATAGCTCTCAGAACTAATTTCTGTCTGCAGTCACTGGATCCACAAGATACACAAACACACAAGATACACATGATAAAGTATTGATAAGATACTTCTACAAAACTAGGCCTGTGCTGTCGTCCCCGACAGCAAGGTGTATATGGGCGAAACGGCCCCTTAATCAGACATTGTGTGATTTCTAAGGGTTTTTTACATTGTTAACGAGCAATTAAGAGACCCTGCTCCCAAACCATGACAAACATGGGAAGGGTCTTTTTGACTTTTTTGATTTGTCTGGATGTTTGTAAAGAATATTTTTTCCAAATTTTGTAAAATTCCCTAAAACTACATTCTTCTTTCAGTCTATAGGGGGCACTATAGAGGTAACTGCCATCATATTGATGTGTCCCATATCAGATGTGGGGGAGGGGAATAATTAGGTATTTCAGGTTTGAGCCTAATCGGGCAAAGTATGTGCACGTTAGAGGCTGTCAAATATACCTGACCTCCCAATTTCAATCCAAAATGGCCGACTTTCTGTTTGTTGTAGGGTG
>JAVQKC010059705.1:0-10520 GCA_036025475.1 Philypnodon macrostomus
GGACTAAACTAGGACTAAACCAGGACTAAACCAGGGCTAAACCAGGGCTAAACTAGGACTAAACCAGGACTAAACCAGGACTAAACCAGGTCTAAACCAGGACTAAACCAGGACTAAACCAGGACTAAACTAGGTCTAAACTAGGACTAAACCAGGACTAAACCAGGACTAAACCAGGACTAAACCAGGACTAAACCAGGACTAAACCAGGACTAAACTAGGACTAAACCAGGACTAAACCAGGGCTAAACCAGGGCTAAACTAGGACTAAACCAGGTCTAAACCAGGACTAAACTAGGACTAAACCAGGACTAAACCAGGACTAAACTAGGTCTAAACTAGGACTAAACCAGGACTAAACCAGGACTAAACCAGGACTAAACCAGGACTAAACGAGGACTAAACCAGGACTAAACTAGGACTAAACCAGGACTAAACCAGGGCTAAACCAGGGCTAAACTAGGACTAAACCAGGTCTAAACCAGGACTAAACCAGGACTAAACCAGGACTAAACCAGGTCTAAACTAGGTCCGACACCAGTGTGCTAAAATACATGTGTGATCCACTCCAGTGTGCTAAAATACATGTGTGATCGACACCAGTGTGCTAAAATACATGTGTGATCCACTCCAGTGTGCTAAAATACATGTGTGATCCACTCCAGTGTGCTAAAATACATGTGTGATCGACACCAGTGTGCTAAAATACATGTGTGATCGACACCAGTGTGCTAAAATACATGTGTGATCCACTCCAGTGTGCTAAAATACATGTGATCGACACAAGTGTGCTTAAATACATGTGTGATCCACTCCAGTGTGCTAAAATACATGTGTGATCCACTCCAGTGCCCCAGGACGAATCCAGGTCCAGTTATTATTTTTAATTTTTTTGGTTGTATTTTTATTCCCGTCCTTGCTGATGTGCTCGGGTTGACCTCTAAAAACAAAGATCATATCACGAAACCAATAGTGGCACAGAGACCCCAGAAGTCAGGACCATCTCAATGTGGTACCAGCATTTGTCACTGTCACACGTCCCTCCGGTGAAAGACAGGGATTTCTATCTTTATGAGCTGTGGTCAACATCACCCGTCTCTGGTTCATGTTCAAGGATGGTAGAGTTGGTTGGTTTGTTGGTTCATGGAGGTCTATTGCGGAGCAGATTGGGCTGAAAGTTCTAATTAACGAGCACATATAGAGGAAGAGTCCAGAGTATTGTTCTTACAGGCAAATATGACCGCTGCATTTGACCCATCCTCAATGCCACTGGGGGCGACCTGTCTGGAGCACTGTGGGATCTTGGTCAGGACGTACCGAGCTGGAGGATTAATGTGCATGTTTTGGGTGGAACCATCTGAGAAAAAACATCCAGAATTATTGCAGTATCGTCGGTGTTGTATGGTGGGTATGGTGCATGTTCCAGTTAAGCAGACATAGTTCCTTTATTAATTTATGAGTTAAAATGGATCTAAATGACTAAGGAAGGACTAAACACAGCACTAAGTCAATTATGACCACATCCACCACCTCTCTCCTCCATATCTCCCTGACCTCATACATAAGGCCACACCTCTCAGAACCTCCTCCATCCAACTCAGTGCTCCACCACCTTCACACCAGAGGAACTCACTCCCAACACCCTCAATCCAGACTCCAAACAAAAACTATAAACTGCATTTTACTGTGATGTTTATTGTCTTGTTAGGTGTCCATGAGTGTCTAGTATTATGACCATGACTTTATTGCGAGAGATATATATATGCTCATTAATTAGAACTTATATATGTATACATACATACGCTTGAACTTCCTGCATAATAGAATTGAATTTTGCCGTTAAAGTTCCGGCAGTATGTGTGCTGTGCTCTGCCTGACCAGATGCCGCCTGGTGTGACGCTGTATAAACAGTAGAATAATTCTTTACCAGTATGTTGTTAATGATCATTTCAAAGATCTTGCAAACAGATGGTAATTGTAAATTGAATCCCAGCACATTGAATGAAGTCTGTTTACTGAATGAACTGAACTTGAATGAAGAGAATTGGTAGAAAAAACATCAAACACAAGTCTTGATGCTAATGGCAGAACTAACCATCACTAAATCTGATAATTTTATAAAGAGCCCTGGTCCAGACTCCGTTTGTGGGACAGTTGAACCAGGTGGTGATCCCTGATATGGTCCTGGGTTAGCCCTGTACAAAACGCTCAGCCGCTCTGCTTCTGTTTTACAAAAATCAAAAGGAGCCATTGTTTCTGGGGCGAGCGTACGAGGAAGACGAAGCTTATCATCTATTTTTAGAGTGTGAGCCGTGGCTCATTGTTGCCCGGGCCACGATTCATGCTTACGTCTGAGGCTGGTGTGTGCCATAAAGTATGGTGCGTTTGGGCGGTCAGGGGCTGGCTGGTGACAACTCTCACCCACACATGGTGATCTATGAGGCGGGTACGCACCGAGATGAGCCCCCGCATCCGCACCATCCGCTCTGCCTGCACCTGAGCGCGCCATCGTCCAAGAGATAGCACCCGTATGTGAGCACAGCACCTGGATCAGGCCGGTTTTAAGGCTGCACTTCACAAACGAGGAGAAGAGGAGGTGCTCGTAAAGATAACTTCACAGATCTGTGTACGCCAGGGTTCGGACGGGGTTCCTTAACGTGTTACAGAAGGTCTGGTTTTCATTCAGGAAACCCAAAGACACTTTACAATTGCATTATTCATTCCATCCATACACTGGAGATGGTATTCATGTAGCCACAGCTGCCCTGGGGTAGTCTGACCAGTTTGTGCGTGACACCAATCACACATCCATAATGTAAAGGCACGACCAGTGCACACACAGTTCTACCTCGGCCAGCGATGCAGAGCTGTCCCTAGTCTGTAGAGATAAGGGGGAGGGACTAATGCAAAACTCAACTACAATTGGTCAAAGTGGTATCCCACAAACTGATTTGATGTTGCTGTAGAGGCCAGGGGGGGACTAAAGCAAAAATAATTATGACAGATTACTTGATTTATTAAATGTATGGACAAATGTAAGGCAATTCCACTGGTCACTGATGTCATACACTGGACATATGAGCTTGTCCAGAACAAAAATGGCCATATAGTGGTTAGCACTCTTGCCTCACAGCAATACAGGTCCTGGGTTTGATTCCAGAGCTCAACAGGCCTTTCTGGAGTTTGTATGTTCTCTTTGTATCTGCGTAGCTCTCCTCCTTACATTAAAAGCATCTACAATAGGCTTCTGATTTGGGCCAGAATCTCAGTGGGACTTTCCTGTGGATCAGCATCATAATAATAAACACATACACATACACATACACATACACATACACATACACATACACATACACATACACATACACATACACATACACATACATATACACATACACATACATATACATATACATACATACTTATAAGACTGAAAATCAATCTTGGTCCTGACGGCTCTGTCTAGAGTTGAGTCCTCCCTAACAACACCCCCGGTCGACTACAGTAACAAATTTGGAACCCCCTGCCTCCCCCACCCCCTGCACTAACCTGAAATGCACTCTGGGTAAAAAGCCTGGAAAGCCCTGATAAAGGCCGCTCTTCGGAGTGTGTTAAGTGTATTCGTGATAGTGAGTGTCACGGACTTAATCAGAGTCAAATGCAACATGGGGCTCCGTCAATTACCGTGTGCTTTAGCCGCTCCGGTGAAACAGACCGCGTCTTACTTCAGTCTGGCCTTACATTCAGCAAACAGAGCAATACAAACACATGGGTTGTGATTGGACCAAGGATATACACACTTAGACCCTGAGGCAAGACCGTAATACACTTTCAATGGAGAAATTAGAATTAGCCTCTCTCTCCACTCTCTACATGTTTTCCTGAACAAGTCCTACAGAAATGCTGATGACAATAGTGTTTTATTGTATGTTCAGAATGATTCTATCTCCCAACACTACTGTTTATAAAGAGAACTCACTTTTGCTCCAGACGTCTCCGTTCAGGAACATTGAACATTCATATGTCAGACATGTTAAAGGGTCTATACAATCCTTAATCACCCTTAGATTTATTGCACGTTACATGTTTCACAGAAGTGAGATGATTATGGTCGTTACCTTTCTTAGGCTTGTCTGAGGTCCTACTCCTATGAACAGCAGCGTTGTTGGCTGGTGTTTGGTGATGTACGTCATGGTAATACGCTTCTGAGCCACTGTAGTTACCAGAAAACTGATTCTGCCCCCATTGTACGGACGTTTGAGTTCCTGTATCCTGAAATGTCCCTGTGATAAAGAAAAGAACGGACATCTTTAAAAAAAAAATGCTTATCCGCCACAAGCTCAAATAAGAGACGAGAAGCTCACCTTGGTCAATGACGTCAGACCTTTGCAGAACCTGGTAGTTTGGCCCCATGATCTGGTTGGCTTCGTTCTCGTCCAGGTTTAACATCTGCAGCATCGCGGCAAAGTGAACCCTGACCTTAGCTGTGGTGAGTGTGTCGGGACACTCCGCTCCACACTCTTTCACATAGCCCTGTAGCGTGGTGGAGCCGCTGTAGGCCGACAGAGCGCTGGGCCGAGCGAACAGGAAGAGGTTTTCAGGAGGGACTCCGCAGGCGTCACGGCTTTTCACCAAAAGATCTAGAGCCGACACAAAGGACTGCTTCAGCAGCACAGGCACGATCCTCCCACAGCTCCCTCGGATCTCCATACGTGCAAAGAACCGGCACATGGTCCTCTCCAGGTCTGACAGAGATATTCCAACATAGTTATGAGACGTGAAGGTTTTCCGTGACAGAAAGTCCTCCAGCTTTAATCCAGACACTTCTCCGGGTTTCCTTCTGTTGAACAGAATGATGCGACTGAGAATGGCCTTAGTCAGAGCGGCGTACGTCTCAGGGGACACGTGTTGTCTGAACTTGTTCTCAGCCGTAGTGTGGACCTGGATCATGTAAGAGTTTAGGATCTTCACGTCCTGGACTGAAGGTACGCTCTTCTCTTTGACACGTTTGGTCTCTCGGAGAGATGTGAGCGCACTGGACGACACAAGCTTGTTCCATTTCTTCTTGTACACTTCGAGGAAGCTTTGTGCGGACTTGGCTTTACTCTCATCTCCAGAGTTGATGGCGTTATTTTCAACAATACTGCAGATCTTCTGTAGCTGGTATCCGAGTTTGATCGCCAGAGATGGCCTAGTGTATGTGGTCTTCTTTGAATTGTACCCCGCTAACACATTGACGGCAGAGACAACGTGCCTGAAGTTGGAGGGCACAAAGAAGTCCTCCAGTTCCTTTAACGGGGTTAGTTTTTGGGCTTCAAGCACAAGTCTCGCTATTTGTCGAAGGTTCTGTCTAATGTTCTCATGTCTACTTGGATCAGCTCCCTGCTGCCTGAACATATTCTCACCAAACTGCAGAATAATTTTATGATTCAGAATAGCTTGTGTCACCGGATCGTTAATCATTGGAGAGAGAAGTCCCTTTAGACCATCACTTATGTCTGGAACCAACGTCTCGAGAACACATCGAAAAGCCAAACGCCGTTTTCCAACTTTAGGTTCGTCTTCGTTCTTGATCTTCTCCGGACACTTCTTCATGTGTCTGAACAAGCCTTTACTGATGTAGAGCCCCTGACAGTACAAACAGTGGACAAACTCGTAGTCCTGCACCGGGAGCTTCGGTCTCTTCACCGCTGCCAGGAAGCCCTTGCCCGTTTTCATCACGTCTCGATTGTGAGCGAAGTTGCCCTTGTTTTTTAACCTGTTCCATATTTTGAGTCTCTCCTTTGAATGTTTGGGATACTGGAACGCCACCGCCACCTCCGCTTGGTCTCCGTGGATCATTTCGAGATGCCGGGACAGTTTACTGAACGGCTTCGAGCAGAACAAACAGTAGTTCTTCTTGTCATAGATGCGCTTTCCTTTCTTGCTCACACACTGCAAAACTAAAATGGAGGACTTCTGGTTGGTCGGATGTTTCCTCTTGATGTGTCTTGTGGGTATGTCCTTTGCTGAAGGGCCACTGGGTTTAGTCTTTAGTTTTTCCTTGACTGTAGGGCTCGAGGACTTATTTTGAGAGGATTCGTCCGAGGAGCAGTTGTTGGAGGGAGACATGAAGTCGGAGAAGTCTTCGTCGTCGGAGCTGTGGAAGAAGTCGGGATTACTGTCGTCGTCGGATTCAACCATAGGAGCTTCAGAGCCCTGTGAACGAGAGAGAAACGATATTAGCACAGAAATGAGTAGGGACTTGGAAAATATATCCAGTTGGATTTTAAAGACCAATGTTGGATTATTAGATTTCTGATATCAGTTTAAAAACCAAGACTAAGTTCACAGCACGTTTTTAACCCTTGAAAGAAGACTACAATATTAACTGTGAAACTTCCACAAGAATCACACGCCTTTCAGAACAGAATTAACCCCACACGTGTGACAAAACATCGATATTCCGATATATCTGCTGCTGTATCGATATATCAGAATTTATAATATTGTGTATATTTCACAAAAATAAAATCTGGCAGTAATTACATTTTGTTTATTTTGAGAAAGTCGAATTATTTGTGAGATACAGTTGAAGTTGAACTGAATTTCACAAAAAAATATAAATTCATTGGATACAGTTTAAATACTGGATTAGTTCCTTTAAAAACTGTGATATATCGTAGGTTATGATGTAATGTTAATATATCGAGTATCACCATATTGAGATGTTATCGGTATCGTGAGCCATGTATTGCGTATCGAATCAAATCGTGAGGTACTCTGAGGTTACTAGTCCTAGTTAAACCTACGAGGTCAGCAGGTTTTTTACATATATTTAGTTTTTGCCTGAAAAACTGCAGCCTTTAATTGTGCAGCCCAACTAGTAATCAACCACGACTGGTAGAGCTGTCATGAGATATCCGGGTTAAATATTGCCATATCGTATCTGCGATATTTTGATGCAAGCGCAAAAAAGCAGAACTTCCTTTATTTACTAGTTGCTTCAAAATCAAAACGTAAAAAGACTAAATGAGGACTAAAAACACATCAACATAGGACTAAATTTGGAAATCATGACTAACCTTTGACTGATTTTGAAACTGATTTAACCGTCAGTATCTACGTCAGCTTCAAGACCATGTTGTTAATGCAATATATAGAGATTTTTGCAATAACAATGTTTTATCCCTAATAGCTTTTGATGTTGTTGTTTAGTAATTAATTATGTGTGTCATTTGTATAAAATAAATGAATAATAATTAGAAATACCCACCTGTGAAAAGTCGTTGGACTCTTGGTGAGATCCTGGAGATAGCTCATCGTGTTGAACCGGGGCCTCAAAAATGAAACAAGCATTAATAACCAAAACTCAAACAAAACAATAAAAGAGGAAAACGGTTCAGTCTCACCAGTTCAGGATCGGGGGAGGCCTGCTCACTCTGGCTGTCCGCTGGAGGCATTGATTTGAGCTGATGTGAATGAGAAATTATCAAAAGTCAGTTCATTCTATTTGAAATAAATGTAATCGTGTCATATTGAACACACTCACGAGTTCGTCCAAATCCGACAGTTTTTTCAGCAGTTCTTCTCGCTGCTGGATAAGTGCCAGCCGTGTCTCAGAGTCCTGCGGGGTGAGAACAGGCAACGTTAAAGGGGCCCTATGCAACATTTCACTCAGTCGGTGTGATCCTAAATGAGTTGTTGTGGGGTGAATGAAGCTTCCCTGCTATAGGATGAATGTCTCTGGAAGTCTCGGGTCAAGTCACAGGTCTCGCCAAAACAACAAATGTCTTTTAAACAGGCTTTTACAGAGAGAGCTCCAAACTGAGCAGACCTGGTGTTTTTGTGTTGAACAGGAGCTTTATGATCGTCTAGAGTCTATATATAAAGTCTATATTCTTTGTGTAATTCTGAAACTGTAGGGGGCGCTCTGTGAAGGAGCCATGTGTTTAATCATAGTTTGAGGGTGACCATTTTGACAAAAAATAAAGCTTTTTCATCGTCTAGCACTATGTACGTTGGGAAAGCAGGCTGAAGCTATAATCTATAAAATACTGACTTCAACCCAGACCAAATCAGACAATCTTTTTGTCTTAAAACTTGAGCTGATCTACCATTTCTGTTGATAGGGTTGACATAATTAGACAAACCAGAGGGCAGCCATTTCCACAGATCCCTAAAAATCTGTAGAAGCTGCTAATGTTCTTTCAAAATACAAAATCTAGTCACATATTTTACAGAAATGTATTTTAAACCATTGGAAACAGCACAGTCTATCACCAACAGATAGCTTTAAAATATAAATTATATAGTCGTCTAATTGTTTCTGGGCCCCCCCCCGCAGTACCTTAGGCTTAGGGGGGCCCCGGAACCCAGTTTGGGAACCACTGCCATGGGGGATAAAAAGCTTAAAGATGAACATGCTGCTGATCCTCTCACCAGTGAAGCAGTAGTTTGTGGCGACTGGACATCTGCAGATTTGAGCTTTTCATCTGAAAGACAACACTGGTTTAATATAAGGCCATGGAAAGAACCTACATATCAGCAACATCAAATCAGAGGCCTATCGTTTACTGGTAAAAGGACTAAAACAAGGAATAAACTGAAAAAGTGACTGTATTGTGTTGTATGTTACGTGTTATAACTGAATAATGTTGAGAGTTATTGTGAATACACCATTAACGTTTGAACAATGTTGAGAGTTATTGTGAACGCCCTATAATCCAGTGCGCCCTATAATCCAGTGCGCCCTATAATCCAGTGCGCCCTATAATCCAGTGCGCTTTATAATCCAGTGCGCCCTCTAGTGCGGAGAATACGGTACTTATACATATTTGCTGATATTGTCACCATTTTCCCTTTATTGTGCAGCCCAGTCTTACCTTAACCAAAATTAATATTAGGAGCCTCTTACCCCTGCAGAGCTGTGGTGGCATCCACTGAGCGTGCTCCTGGACTGGAGGGCTGTATCCAGTCACACTAGGGTCCATACTCACTCCTTCAAAAGTGGATTTGCCGAGCGGGCCTGGGTCTGAATGCTGCGCACACAATGACAGAGAAATGGGTACATTCTGGGGCACATGTGTCGGGTTCTGACTGCTTAACAGGGGCTGGAATGGGGCTTTGTAGGAGGCGTGGGGCGACAGAGCCAGGTGCTGCTGGTGCGAGCTCAGGGTAGTCAGGTGGTTCGAAGTTTGGATCAAGGATGTTTGGCTCAGCTGGGCAAAGGACGTGACCTGGGAGGTGCTGGGGACAGCCGGGGCAAACAGAGATGTTGAATTATTGTGGGCGGCTTTGAAAAGAGAAGCGCTGTTGAGGCAGTTGAGAGAGTGGTCATAGACCGGTCTGGGGTCTGAAGACAGAGGGTTGACCACGGCTCCGGGGGCGAGGTCTGTGGACCAGCCGACCTGCCCCGGCCACACGGGACAGGGGGCGTGTCTCTTATCTGAAGCGGGGGCGTCCATAACCATCACATACCTGCACACAAACACAACATATTAATAACTATGTCATCGTTAAGGCTCCATTCGCCTCAAATCATATTATAGTTTGTTGAAAAGCTGAATACTATTGGTAGAACTGGTAACACTCAAACTCTGATTTGATGTTGCTGTACAGGCCAGGCAAGTACAATAATAAAAACAAAAAATCTCAACAATTTGACTTCCAATTTTACGAAACCTTACGAAAGTATCATGTGTTCTCTCATTTGATAAAAATCCACAAAGTAGCCTACAACCCAGAACAAACACATTTTGATGTAGCCCACAGACTGACCGGTCACATCCACATCTCCACCATCCCACTGTTCAGAGAAATACACGCGTTCTACAATGTTCTGCATGATGCCAAAAGACAAACACACAGTCTGTTAGAAACGTCAGTTTACGCTAAAGCAGTTTGACGAAACCTCCTGTTTCCGAGCACGAAGCTGGCCTACCTGTGAACACCGTCTGTCCAGTCTGTTGTTGATGCTTCTGTGGAGGAGTTGAGCCAAGATGGCGGACTATGGGCTTCTTTTTTCTCTTTCGGATTATCCACGCCTCACAACAATTACTGCCCCCTCCTGGTGAGGAGTACAGACAAACATTTGTGAAATTGATACTAAATTTTCACCAAGGTATGAACATAATATTTTATGTTTCCATGGAAATAATACTGATGTAAATAGAAAACTGTCAATTCGTGTAATTATAATATTTGGCAAATGTCTTATTCACAAATGTACTCATGATCTTCACCTTTTCCCAGTTATGTTTAAGGAAATGTAACATATGTATGTATGTATGTATGTATGTATGTATGTATGTATGTATGTATGTATGTATGTATGTATGTATTATATATACAGTACAGACCAAAGGTTTGGACCCACCTTCTCATTTAATGAGTTTCTCTTCATGACTATTGACATTATAGATTCACACTGAAGGCATCAAAACTCTGAATTAACACATGTGGAAATATGTACTTAACAAAAAAGTGTCAAACAACTGAAAATACGCCTTATATTCTAGTTTCTTCAAAGTAGCACCTTT
>JAVQKC010059725.1:0-17118 GCA_036025475.1 Philypnodon macrostomus
GACACACATGCACACACAAACACGCACAATGACACACACATGCATGCACAATGACACACACATGCACACACAAGCACGCACAATGACACACACATGCACACACAGGCACGCACAATGACACAGACATGCACGCACAATGACACACACATGCGCGCACAATGACACACACATGCACACACAAGCACGCACAATGACACACACATGCACACACAGGCACGCACATTGACACACACATGCACACACAAACACGCACAATAACACACTTGCACACACAGACATGGTCCTGTGTGGCCTACTTGTCGCCAATCAGAAGGACCTGGGAACTAACAATTTATTGGGTTAAAAATAAGTGTAATCTGTGTGCATCCATCGTGTGTGTACAGAAATGGAGTGACTGGTGCATCAGTGCTTTCATAATCCCAGCCATATCAAGAAAGGCCTGAGGCAGTAGAAGGCAGCACGGCAAAAGAGCACAATCTACAACTCCTAATTACACTCATTTTAGCAAAAAGAAGAGAAAGAATCAGATTGTTTTGGACATAGCCGGGTGAGTCATTGTTAGGTGAGATGGAGACAATGGAATTCAAAAGCAGCACAATCAAAAAGAGAGGGTCAGCCGTGTAAAAGAGAATGAATCAAAAAAATCCCAAAACTTACTGAGCTTCAAGAAAGTTCTGATTTGAAAATAACTTTTCAAATCAGAACTTTCTTGAAGCTTAGTACGTTTTTTGATTCAGAAATGTATTTAATATATTCCCAGCGACATGAGGCCTGGCACTTTTTGTAGCAACTAGGTCCCTAGGCAGGATGCACCCACCCAGGACAATGGTCTTTTCTGATGCTGAGACAGAGACGTTCACACACACAGACAATAATCCACTCTTACATTCATTCACTAGGGGCTATTTAGAGTCACAAATTGACCTTCTCACTGAACCACTCAACCACTGTGCAGACCACTATACTTTTTCTATTTAATGCACCCGCCCCATTCTTTTTCTTTTCCATAACAGTGGTTCGGACATATTATCTGTAATAGCCTTATATGAAACAATGTAGTGGGAACAATATCGTGCATTCGTGAAAAATGAGTGGAAATCCCATTTAGCCAAACCTTCCACTTCAAGCTCATTTTACAATTCAGTATGCAAACTAGGCCACCTTCAGAGCTTCAAAACAGCCTTAAGCCCTTTGGAGGGAAAAAAAAATACACACAATAACAAAAAGCTTTATCAGCTATTATCTTTTTGGCTGCCAATAAGTCGCTGTCAGCTTTAAAAAATAAAAAATAAAAATGCAACCACCCCTAAGGCAAATCCAGAGAGGTATAACAGTGACCCCTGACCTCTTCCCAAACAGAGTGAGGTTGAAGTTCAGAGGTCATGCTCGTCTCGGCGCTCACACCTCATCGGGCGGGACATGTTTGGCTTCAGTGCACCCGGGGGCTTTGATTTCTGTGACCCGATATGCAGTTAAATACACTAGTGTCTGCTCTTAGGCCCGCCCCTGTCCACCCTTCACATCCTGTCTCACAGCATTCCTCTTGTTCAGATGCCCCCAAGCCACTATACGTCTAACTTAATTACCCACGCTCACCTTTTTTTGCAGATCTGGCTTATTGGGTTTCTCTTTTGTTTTTGTGCACAGACCGACTATATAAAAAAAATGTGTCCATGCAAGTATCAACAATTATGGGACACGTATCCATTACACTGTTAGATATGCTTCTTGTTAGTATTATGTGACTATAATTTTTTACAGTACGACATCATTACTGAAACACTGAAAGCAAACCAGACATTTCCAGAATTTTCTGACTTAATTTAAGGCAAACACTTCTGCAAATGGCACTTTTTATTAGCTGCATGTCTAAAATTGGAACTTTTAGTGTATTCATCATTGCCAGTTTGGCAATCTTATGTGACATTCTTGCCATATCTGAGAAAAAACAGGTAAAAAAAAAATCAAAAGGTCACACTTAATTTTACATAGCCCTTAACATCAATATATCCACCGCATGAAGTACAATGTAATACACTGTGTAACAAACTGTAATAATTGTACATGGGTTAGGGTTGGGGTTAGGTACAATGTAGTTACATGTTATTACAGTTTGTTATAGTGTATTACATTGTACTTCATGAGGTAGATACAATGTACTTACATGTTATTACAGTTTGTTACACAGTGTAATACATTGTACTTCATGAGGTAGATACAATGTAGTTAAGGCCTATGTCAAATAAAGAGTGACTAATCTGAAAGCAGTTTATTTTACATTGGGTATCTGTTACACTTTCCCACTTTGTAGCTTGCCAGTAGGCTCCTGCCATAGCTGTTCACATAGAGGAGGTGCAGAATAGCAATTGATAGTTTCATACCCGAGTGCCAGCATTCTACAGTTGTTAATTTTGCATGAAATGGAATATACTTCTAAAACAGTAATATATCTGTAACAACCACCAATGTATGTAGTGCAATAATGTCCCTTCATGAGTTTATTTTGCATGCATTTTGCCTATATTGTGAACAGATGCAGTTACATGTAGAGCATACCTCTCTGCCCTTCACTGGCACTGCCTTTGTGCTGCTGGAGCTAAATTCAAGCCAGAGGAACTTTTGTGTCAAAAACCTTAGCATGCGGCTGTGACAGTTAGTAGCTGCTACATTCCTGTTTGAGATCCTTGCACAGTACAATTTCACTGATTTGTAGAGGACTGGGACAAAAGTGAATGTTACTGGGAGTGTTACAGGGAGTGAATGTGGAACAGAAGTAGAAAAGTGTTCAAGACCTCATGAGGCTCAATGTGTAATACTGTCAAAATGTGCAGGCCACTTTTAGGAAATTCAGTAAAGAAGCAATGCGTTCAATTGTATTCATAACGGTTTATTTCAAGTATATCAAAATGCAAAGAAAGTAAAAAAAATGATAGATTATTTGGTGTAAATTTGAGTCACTGTTTTTCTCCTCCTGTGTTTAACCAGGATAGTCCAAAAATACACCAATTGTACATGTTTTTAATGTATTGCACCATCTGATACCAGGGATTTCCAAAGTAATACCATTGTTATTAACTACTGTTCACCTAGTTTAGCTCCACGCACATGATTTTAACATTGCTAAGTGTGTAATAGAGATAAAAGCACAGATAGTTGTGAGCTGCCTGCAATCACTGATGAAATGGTAGAAATAACACAAATGGAATTGGCATACATGCCTGCAAATACAGCTTTTGAGACCAACAGCATGTCTTCAGACCTGCTCACATAAAATGCACATAGAAGTTATTTTGATGAGACATGACAAATATGTGCCCCTTCTGGCAAATCCTGGATCAACACTGACATTCTCACAAAATATTGAAAAGGGCCTAGAAGACAAAAGGCTCTGCCAGTCACTATGTATTCACACGCTCTTGACATGTATTGTTATTTGAAACTGCCAGACAAACAGACAACACACACACAAACACACACATACACACACACACACACACACACCAGTCTCCCTAATCATCTGACAAGGCCCCCATTGTGCTGTGTTATGACTTTGTAGATCGGCCCACCACCACCCAGAGGAGAGAACCATCTTCAAATCAAACGGCTTACCCCTTGCACTCGAGACTGCGTATATCACAAGTGGAGCATGTGAGGAGGTTAAAGGGAGATGCTGACTGGGTGTGCTGAGCTGTGTTAGTCAGCTGAGAGGATACTGTTTGACCTTCACCAGGAGCCAAATGGGCAAAACGGAGAAGTCACAAGGATGTTTACACTTCGGGGCAGCATGATATTTGAAACCATGTGATAGCTGTGTATTGTGGTGACGGGAGATGGTGGTATTTTTTTTTTTTACATTAACAAAATGTGTCACTGGAAAATGTGAGCAGAAAAATGTTTATTTTTTATTTATTTTTTTTTTGTGTGCTGTAGAAACATCTCACTGTGTCTAGAAATGTAATTGATTTGAATGGTTTGTGTGTTATCTTTGAGTAAATCCACTTTATTACACCATCACCATCATTACACATATTACAGACAGAACTTTATATTTTTACATAGCCAATAAAAAACAAAAAAACAAAAAGAATAAAACTCAACAAAACACTTGCTATTATGAAGATTAAGTATAAAAATATAGGAATATGGAAATAAAAATCAAATATCAAATAGAACCATATAATTCTAAGGGGTCGATATATGGGGTGTATCAAAATGGATAAAAGCATTTTACATGCACCAAACCAGGACTAAACCAATACAAAAACCTTAACTGAAGACAAAATATGATCTTTTCTAATTTTCATTTTCTTTCTTCATTTTTTTAATATATTTTTTTATTATTTGCAGACATTGCGATAACAATAAATATATTGTGCATCCCTTACAAAATGGAAGGCAGTGAGATTTTTTTTCTGTCCAAAGTAAATGTCACATCAGGTCTCACAGCTGGATTCTCTAAAACAATTTACCAGAAATAATGTGATGGAAAACATGTGCTAAAACTCCAGGGAGGTGCAAGGAGAAAATGCAGTGCAGTGGACCCAGTGAAGCATTCAAAATAACTTGGGGCTGGTTCACCCCCTCAGAAAGGACCCTCAGCTGCTCTGAGTTTCACAGTCAAAGAACGACCTGGAATAGACCATAGAATAAATGATGACAATGTGTTATTAAAACTAGTGCCACATTTTGACACACAATTTACAACATTTATAAGCACAAAAGGTATTTCGGAAATTATTACTGGATTCATAAAAAATAAAAAGTGTGCACACATAGCTGTACATCCCATTGCATTTACAAAATATGGTAAAGAACAGAAAAAATCTAAATAAAATAACTATGTTTATGTAGAGATTCTGTATATGTGAAATCTGACCTAAATGTGAATTGATATCAAGAGGCACACTGCAATCCAGCCACATTGCGTCACAAGCCTACGGTACCTCATGTGACAAATAAACCTGAGAAAATATATCTAGAGTAGCCTATTATAATTATCTGGAAAAAACCACAAATCTTCTAAAATAAAATATCAGATATGGACACTGGAACACAATTGTACTTGGTGTAGATTATCTAAATCAGTTCTTGTATTCAGTGCAAGCCTTAAGCTACTCCTCATTTCCTCTTTGTTTTTATACCACAGCACCCACCACCTCTATCTCCAAGGCCGCACTGCTTTTTGTTTTTCATTGATAACACATTTTCCAACCTGGGGAGTAAACAAATCCAATACAAGGAATTGTTGGTTTTGAATGAACTAAAGAATCACTTTATTTTTGCCGATGGATTTTTATATATATTAGCTCATGCAACGTGGAAGTGCTGATAATAGTCGGCCCAAAGTATTTATGAGAAACCCTTGGAGTTATCTTCTTATAAAGAGATCAAAACAGACACTTCTGCTCTATTTTTCTTGTCAGAGCACCTGTGACAGTTAATCCTGGCTCTTTCCGAGAATAACCGGCCGAAGCGCAGGGTTTTATGAGATATTTTGTTATTAAAGATTATGGCCTGAACGTGTGAGTCTTCTTCCTTCCTTACACCAAATTGGATCCTCTGTCACATGTAGGAGCGCAGCCTGCTTTAGCAGATGAAGTACTACCTTAAGAGCTTTAAGAGACCATGGATAATTACTTAGATGGAAAGTGCAGCTTAAATGTCAACATTTTTAATAAAGAGGCTGGTCTCTGTCTTTTCTGTAATCTAGGTATAGCTGGGAATGGAAGGTGATACAAGCAGAGGTGGGTAGAGTAGTTAAAAATGAAAAATGAAGGCACCAGAAACACAAATCATCTCAATATTTCACATGAACTATACATAGCATAAGATGGTGGGTACAAGAATCAACCATTGTAAGAGTATTGTTGCACAGGAAGTGTAGTGTAATTGATCTATAAAGTTACTGAAGTCACTGAGTAGATAGATCTCTTAACTACACATATGAGAAAATACAAAAAACATACACTCATTCAGGCACCAATTATGTCATATGGATTTCAACTTTCAGTAAAGGCAATTCAATAAGAAGCCTTACAGCCACTCAGTCACACCAAGTGCCAAATCAGCTGATTTCACAGCAGTTACCAGCCCCTCCAAGGGCCTCGGATATTTTAAGCGAACCTGCATGCTAAGTTAGAGGCTTTCTGAAGTAATGTGCCATTTACTGTTTGCTTAGTCTACAGCCAAGCTACAAAATAGAAGTCTAATTAGGCCCTAATTATATTATGTGCTATATAATATGAATAATCACCGCTAGTTACAGTTTAATGGCTGAAAGGGGCTTTGGAGAATGGCAAAACCATTTAATCAAGGTAAATGATTATTACCTCTTTATACAATATGGTTTGAACGCACAAGATAAACAACAGATTTAAACATATCGCGTTAGCAATTAGCTTTGATATCTGACAATACTAAAGGCTAATAAGAGGCAGCGAGGTTGTGTTTAGACCTGCTCAGATTGCAAGAACATAATTAGTGCAGTTTTATTCACTGAAGAAGATGTTTCCAGACAGGGTCATTGTTGGGGCTAAGCTATTAGAACAGTTACAGCTATAGCTACAGTCTGTTTTTGAATTCAGCTCCAACCTGTGCATACTGTCTTTTGGGCAAAACATTTAACACACATTGCATTGTATGATGATGGTTGTGTGGTTGGTGCTTGGTGTTTTTTTTTCTCATACTCAAAATAGCCAGAATGTGTTATGATGTGTGATGATGTGTGATGATCGGTAGATTTTTAGGATTAAAAAACTTTATAAAAATCTTCCCTTCTTTCTTTGAATAGCTTGATTCCCTCCTCGTTTGAGTGAAGGCCGCTGACTTGGCACCAGAAACAGGATCAACTCAACAAACCCAGGATTTGTTTGAGAAAGCAATAGGCAATTTCACACCTTTCAAGTGGCTGACCTAAATTTGAACAAGACCAGAACAAACACTGTGCCCTGAAAAAAGTAGTGAAATTTTGAGAAACAAAAGAAAATCTTGATAGAAAGCCTAGACCCACTCGTTCTTGTCAAGAGCTATTATACCAGGACTATAAAGCAGGACTTAACCAGGCCTAAACCAGTTCTAGACCCAAAACAAGATTGAACCAGGTCTAGACATGACGCTGGTCTGAATGTAGTTTATGAAGACCAACTCTCTCATCTCTCCTCTCCACTGAGGCTCACTGCTATTGGCTGAGCTCCTGCCTCCCTCACTCTGTGATTGGTTTTCAGTTCATTGATTGGAAATAGAAGGAAACATGCTTACCCTGCGTCAGTCAAGGCTTGATTGATTGGCTTGACTTGACTTGACTTGACTTGAGAGACTTGACTTGGAAAGGATTTTTGTGGACCTAAAAATAATTTCCACTGCTATTGTGGCAAGACAATATTATATTCTTCTCTCTTTCTTTCAATCTTTTTTGTTTGCATGTGTAGGACTGAATTTAATTAATATGACCAGTCACTTCCTGTTTCTGGAGCGTTGATGATCAGATCTAATGTATAAGAAATAATTTATATCTCTATCTCACAGTTACTTTTATAATTGAATGAAGCATAAAAACAGCTGGTCACCTGAGCCTCAGATGCCTTTTAGCCAATAGCTGTTCAGGACGGGCCTTTATTTCAGCAGGAAAGCCTCGCTGAGATTCAGAATTTCTTTTTCAGGGAGTCCTGGCCCATTAGGGAATCTAAGGGAAACCAGAGTGCCCAGAGTAAACTTACGCAGGCACAGGGAGAACATGCAAACTCCAGGTTATGACTGCCCAGTCCAGGAATCAAACCCGGGCTAACCACTGTGTCACCATGCTGCCCTGTGATATCATTGTATTCAGCAGATGGGTATTTAGACAAGAGCAGCTGAAAACAAAACGTCTGATGAAAAGCTGTATCCAAACCAGGACTAAACCAGGTCTGTGCCCAAATGAAGACATGAGACTGTTGGAAAAAGCCAGCTTATTTTGTCTCTGCTGTATTGTGGGAGCTATTTTAAACATTCAAATCCTCCTTCAACCACTAAACCACAAATTATCTTTAGCATGGTCTTCGCCAGGTGTAAATGAACAATCAGTGTGTAAACAGAGTGTGAAAGCTGGCTGTCGGATCGGCAGTACGGACACCAGACTCTGTGCCAATGGCCAGTGCCAGTGTAAGAGCCATACTCAGCCCTGTCAGATCAGCTAACAGATGGCTTTCAACAGGCTACTTCCTGCCTCAGCGCCTCCACCACCAAACTGAAATGCAATGACATGGGATGGGAAGTTAAACATACAGCAATGGAAGGAGCAGAAGGAGTGGACAAGCGGGTGGAGACAGCAAAGTAGTTATCGGTGTAAGTATCACTGAGGTCACAGACGATCGTTTATATGTTTATAGATGAATGAAAAATAATACATAAGGAATATATTGTAAACAAGACGTGTTGCATATGAAACCAGGGCAAAATAATGACCCAAAAAAAAGAATATGAATCAAAAGAAAGCGTGAAAGAGATGCAGGTTGAAGGAGATGGTTTAAAGACAGACAGAATGACAGCAGCAGATATAGAGAAGGCACACAGGGCTATGATAGAGGTCATCTTCCACTGGGGATAAAAGTGATTGACATCTCTGTGAATTGTGAGCCTTGGCAGTTTCCAATAGTGTACACTTAGTTACAGCCCCCCCTGCCCCCCCAAGCAAATAACATGATATAGGAAGATTTGTCCAGACTTAGTTTTCTGTAACTAAGTCCAGAAAAAAATGGTCATAGTCTCTCCAGTAACAAACTTGTGTATCTTTCAGAGGGTTGCTTGGTAACAGCTGATGAATATTTTACCCCTCAAAAAAGTGAAATCTTGAGAATGACAAGTGCTATGCCCTTTGTAGAGCAGTGGAGAACACTCTGTTGATTCCTCAGACAACTACAATTTTCTACACTCTTGAATGTGTGAATGTGACTGCTGAGATTTATTATGAAGCATTTGGAACACGTTGTGCATAATGCCCACAGTATTGCTGTGGTGTGTATGTTAGGCCAGTAGAGGCACTATTATAACTGTGACCACAAACAATAAGATAGTGGTTACACAATTACACACTAGCAAGCAATGGCAGATAGACAGAAATGCGGGCCTTGAAGTGTGTTGAAATTGGACAAAGGCGGACAGTATGGGACATTTTTCCTAATGCAGTAAATTAAAGTAAGATTATCATTTATCATGTCCTGGTAACCATTGTATTAATTAGAATAATGCATCGCTAGGTGTTACTGGTTCTATGAAAGCGTGTATAAAATTTGTCTGATGATCCGTGGGCCCAAATGTATGTCTCTTGAATACAGTGTAGCTACAGAAACAGCTCATGTGACCTCAGCAGTGTGTGAATGTCTCACCTGGGTCACACCTCCGTCCTGATGGCTAATTAACTGCTGCCTGGGGTGCCCTTCTGGGACGGTGGGAAAAAAAAACACTTCTACATCCAGTAAAAGCTACCCAATAAAAGTAAAATAGATTAAAAGGCTCATTACAGGGACCATTGTCTGCCTTTTGTATCACAAGCTTTTTGAATTAAGTTTATTCACCTCTCCAAATGTCTTTTGGAAGCTGTTGCCGTCTCTCTGCTCCAAAAAAAATAGAATTGGGTACATTTCCATTTAAGGCCCTCTTTCCTCCAGATAGTCGTGCCAACTGCACTACAGCCAATGCAAACAAGAAAGGAGCAGCAAGGTGTGCATGTAAAAAAGTCAAACCAAGTGCTTTTTAGCCTTTGAGATTTTCAGTGCCCCAGCATACGGGATGACTGAAACAAAACCAAATTTGTGCATTTTTGAAGAGAAAACAACATTGCATCAACATCAAGTAGGAATAGGGCCCCATTAAAAAGTAAAGCAAGATTTCTTAAAAATGCTGAGAAATACAATAAAATGTAAAATACATACAGAGCGTACAATGCCGTGAGTTGGAATCATGCTCTGGACAGTGTGCCGAATGGCCACTCGATTTCCTGTTATAAAATAAAATTGGAAGTATAAATATGCAATTTTGCAAAAGAGATATAACACCATCAAATGTGAAATCTTCAATTTCCTATATACATTTTTAAACATTATATTCAAAAGAGATTTTTTTTTTTGGTCTAGTAATTATTATAGAGGAAATTGGTACTACTAAACAATTATGAAAGTGCCAGAAGAAAGTGGGTCGGCAGGAAACTTAAAGAGCTTGCAGAAACTATATCAAAACATCAACCACCTTTTTTATATTGTGGACACTTTATATGAAATGTTTTATAGTACACATCAACGGAGGATGAGTCAGCCTCACATTATCGTTGATGCCTCGTGAACATCTGAAAGCAAACATCCTCCTATATGGAAATTGCACGCTTATTATGACCTGTACTAGTAGCACCGACAGCTTCTAAATGACATTTAAATGCCCCATGTTTACAGTTCAAACAACACTTTGACAGCGGCGGCTGCTGTCTTAGAAGTACACATCAGAGTGAGTGCTTGTGTCCGCAAGGACACTTGTAGAAGATCCTTCATATTGAAATCGATTGCTGCAGAATTACTGTTGTCTTTGTATTTAGTATTTGCAATTATCCATACATTTTTCTCGCACTTCACTCAGACATTGCATCAAGTATCTATGTCAACCTTGTATCCCATTTATGTTACACCAGTCATTATATATATCATATCACAGTTTATTTTGGATACATGTATTTATTTATACAATAATCTAATAATAATAATCTAATACAAACGCTTGGATTAGGCCTGACTCTTTAAGACAGAACCAGAGCTGGATCTAACCCCCAATAATATATTGTAAAATATATAGAAACCATGTTGATCAAGTGGTGTTCCCTCACAATATTAATAATAATATTCATAGCTAGACTAGTCCCAAAATAATTGAAGTGTAACTATGTTTTTTTATAATGTCATTATTATGTATTATTTTGCACACATCTCTTAAAATCTCTTACAGCAGTTAATTATTTCCTATCAGGTTGCATGTTGTCCAATATATTTGGAAGGTTTACAGTTCAACTATCACTAATACAAGTTATGCGTATAATAATTGTGTAAATGTGATTGTAGTGGATTGTGAGGCAGTAGCATATATAGCTCTGTCAGTCTGCCCCAAAGCACATGTGGCTACAGGTGTCTCTTACCTCCAGCTGGTGTAATGGTATTACAAAACCAAAGTAATAGTCTAGTCAGCAATTTTGTCTAAGAACCTTGACATCGTCCATATTTGTGAGTGTCTCTGTATGTATGTATGTGTGCCTCATGCTGCAGTGAACAATCGTCCCTTATTTCATCCTTCCCTCCTCCCTCGCTTCTTATAGTACAATAATTCTAATTATGCTCAGACAACTAAACATGCCAGCTCTAACGATGGCACAGATATGGGGAAATTGGCTAATTTGCACAATAATAAATGTACGTTTGAGCCCATAGAAAGCCTATTAACATTTAAATGATACAAGGACGTTATCTCTAAAGTGTGTGCTTATCCGGGGTGGCTTTCTGTGTGCATGTGCCATGAATGATCAAAAAGCAATGAGTCTCCTCCATCCTGGCAACTGCATAGACAGAGCTTCATGTTCATGTTCTAAATACTATATTGGTTGGACAATATATTAACAAAAATAACTAAACAGAAGCAGACCCTGACAAGTATGTTTGTTCCTGTAGACACAACAAACCTAATGGCAGTTTTCCATGCAAATAAAGCCAGAGATAGTAAACAGAAAATACACCAAAACAAATAGGGGCCATTTTGGGGTGATTAGATGGAGTGTTGAGTTGCTGAAGTCAAATAGTGAAGCTCCATTACGCGCCTTTCTATGTCCAGGGGAGATAATACTAAAGATAGCTAGAGGATATTCCTGAAAGCTAGAAGCTGGAGGGAGATGTGTTATCTTGTTTTTTGGAACACTGGGTCAACAGTCCCTGACTCTCTCTCTGTAGTTTGTTAAGTTAAAGCATCTAATCTTTTCCTGTAAATAAAAAGTAGCATAAAATGTCACCCTCAAACACCCTATAAAGTTTTCCTTTGATCTGGTAAGACCTTGTAAGTACTGAGCTCTGTAAGTACTGAAAAGCACTGGGCTAAAGATACAGCTGTCATAAAAGTATTGCCATTTCAACTTACTAATGTGGTCTTAATCTTGCACACAAAGATATACCATTCAAGTTTATATATAATCTGTTTTGGATATGACATTAAATAATCAAGAACAAGGACAAATGAGATTAGAGCTCAATTACAGCAGGGCAAGACTTTATCATGGCTGAACACAGAGAAATGTATTAGCATGGTATGCATAAGATAAATATGAACGTATGCAGAAGAAGCCTGTATAATAATTGGGTTAAACATTAGAAAAAAGATGTGAGGGTGACTGAAGTTAGCAGACTTGAGCTAAGCTAGCAAAAGCCATTGTGTCAAGTTGCTAGTGAGTTAATATGGCATCTAGTTTTCCCTCAGTCCAAGTGGAGAAGCAGCGCTGTCTAATGCAGGGGTTCTCAAACCTTTCAGACCAGGACCCTCAAAATAATATAAATACCCAGGACCCCCTGTCACCAAAAGAAGTTCAAATATGCAAATGTGCACAGGGCAAAAAAAAGCCTACTGTATATAAATGCATTTGGACGGCTTGTTTTAAAATACATCACAGTTATGACTAACATTCAGTTTATTAGATAAATGTTTTTACGACCCCCAGTTGGGGCTTCGTGACCCCCCAGGTAGTCCTGACCCCGACTTTGGGAACCCCTGGTCTAATGGACATATTTGAGGCACTTGTCAATCATGTGGAAGGACAGTGAGGCAACAACATTAAATGTAACCATAAAGTTGCTCAGTGATAAATGATGAAACACTCACAAACAGAACCTTCTCCAAACAGGACACTACTTCTGTGAATGCATTATGCACTTCTTTTGGATCAGTGCATACAATTGATTTTCATTTTACATTATCTTATACTGTACAGGAGCAAGTCATGGTAGATGGTACAGTCACATTCAATGTCTGCATGGGAAGCATATTTGTCTTCAGTGCTTTCAAATATGTAAATAATAACTGTATTTAATAATAGGACTGTAATTGTTTTCAATATTTAGTACAATCCTAACAAAATGAATTACATATATAAGCATGGTATATTCACCATTTATTGACTCATCAGTAGAATTTCAAAGTTTATCACAAGAGGCATGAATCCACTCCTGTTCTTTCCTCTGGCGGGAACTCAGTTTACCTCTTCAACCCCCATTAGCATACTAATAGTGAGTAGACAGCTAAAGCTAGTTTGTCAAAGGTATTTTAATTACCAATTAGAAAGCTGCCTGCACATGAACTACTTCAGTATCTTTTTTTTTCTTCACTCCTTCAGCCTCTCATGCACTACACACACACAAGTACTGTAGGTGTGTCTCTGGGCACAAGGTCCCCTGGTGCTTTAGCCTTGATAAACAATGTCCTATTCAGCTCCATATGAATAATTAAGGGTTGAGTGTTGAGAAGAGAGGGCACTTGTTTATTCAGAGAGAATAGCTTTGTCGATGGCTGCAGAGCGGAGTTACAGAGATGCCAGAGCAGCTTATGGCCTACAGTGACATTATCTAAATGGCACACTTACAAAAGACACATACACACACCCAAAACCCTGGGTCCACACTCTGCGACCCTAAGGAGCATTCATAAATGATGAACGAAGTGGATAAATAGTGTGGTAAATATGAAATATAGATGTGTATTTGGCAGAGGAGCCATGTGATGTCCTTATTAAGAAGATTTCACTGTGTGTGTGGGAGTTGTTCCAAACACATGGATTTTTTTTACGGTGTGGTTCAAAGGTGAATATGGCCAGGTGAAAAACAGGTCAGGACATGTGATAAATAATTTCTTTGTGTGAAGATCATAAAAAAGGCTTTACTGGGAATTGCAGTAATAAAAGCTAGAGCTTTGTATCTTCAGATGTCAACCTGGCAGCTTTCATATATTGTCTGTGACGGTGAGCACTCATTTGCATGTGCTCCATTGGCCTTTTGCGTTGCCTGTTAAATATATAATGCAGAAAATGGTCCTTTTGTTCTTTTTCTTCCTCATAGCCTTTGACACGATCCATCCACTTTTATTGAGTACGCTGCTGACTTGGCCCTGCAGATGTGAAAAGAGAAAAGTGCAGATCTGCATAATCCCACAGTTTGGATCACATCAGGAACGATACATGCAATGATGCACATTCAGAGGAAAATTAATCTGCGTTGAAACAATATCAATGCAGGAATAATGCAGTGTGTTGCACATGAAATATAAGCTTAACTGAACGTTGACTGCTGCAGATAAATTGCACATAGAGCGGGAAGAGATGAAGGGAATGGACTGAGACAACACACTCACTATCTTGTTTATGCTATAACTTTATTAATGTCTATTCAATGTCTAGTCAAAGACAGCACTGCCGCCTAGCTTGTACCAATCACTTAGTGGAGCAGGTACAGATGCACAGCTCTGAGCCCGAGGGGTTACAGCTCACATACCGTGAGACTCAAGTGAGGCTGATCAGAGTGGTCGGCGCTGTACTCTGCATGGCTTAACATAGCCTTTTGCTCTAGACTGGGTCCCATCCGGAGCTGCTTATAAGCCTGACTGTTTTTCTCAGTGGGATGATCACTTTGTTTGAACATGTTATTTTATTAGTGTTTGATGCCAGCAGCGGTAAAGGTTTGACAGGAAACAAAATAATAAAGACAGATGTGACAGCACAGCGGGGTCTGGTAAGCCATAGCCCACAGTCAGGTTATAGGGCAGCATTAACAGACAGCTTCACCATGGGAGGAACCCTCAGAGACATATTTGAATAGTCTGATGGATAGTGGTTCAGTGCATTATAAGTCACACCAAAAAGAGAAAAGCTCAAAATGGCACAACATGCATTAATTCATACAGTGAAATGATGCTTTCAAGCTAATGCTTTTACGGCTCCTCCTACCACCACCAGACAATCAACCACATTCATTTATAGGCAATGTGGGTTAAGTGTCTTGCCCATGGACACAACAACAGTATGCACTTGGGCAGAGATTTGAACCGGCGAACCTCTGGTTTCACGCCTATTCACAGAACTTTAGAACTCGTGTCAATAATGGGGAACAAAACATAAAAAATATATTAATATTGTCAGTTTAACTGAGGCTTTCTGAAGAGAGCAAAACAAGTTACACACATATTACAGGACCCCTAACAACCTCGAAGATTTGTGACTTTCTGCCAGTGTTAGATTTTTGCAATATTTATGATAACTGCATTTTGATGGGCAAAAGTATTCCTTGTCCCATCAGTTGACATGCATTTCGACTATTGTGTTGATTCCTTTTTGAGGTCTGCTTTTCCAAAATGTGAATTTACAGTGTGTTTGAACAATTTCTCCAAACACTCACAGTTTGCATCATCACTTCAACTTCTACTTTTCTAAAATAGTGATAGATGCAACTGGAGACACCGCTACCAATTCATTTTAAAACTTGGAAGTCATGACATGCTCTCTTACAGGTAGACAATATATTTATGGCAATATATATTTTATTTTACATTTGAAGTTATTTTTGTATTAATCACAGAGGGGAAACACATATATTCTCATATGCTTTAAATCTGCAAACAAAAAAAAGCTAAAATGTCTACATTTGAATGATGCCCTTCTCCTCCCTCTTTTTCCCTTCCCTCTATCATGGTCTCACACATGGTGCACAATCCAGGAAGTATGACACTAACAAGCAGCAGGCTGGAGTTTGCTTTAAATTCTTTGAAATAAAAAATAAAAATAGCTGAGATTTTTTAAATAAAACACCATCGCCCTTACATTATTCCTGATATATTGTAGTTATGAATATATAAAGGTTGTATCAACCAATCAGAGTCCTCCTGTCCTGTGGAAGCATGTTTGATTGGTTAAAAAACTAAAACCCTTCAGCAAACCTAAAACATTTTTTAGCACCCCTAGATTTAAGATGAGAAGATATAGCCTCTAGTGTATTTAGAACTGACAATGTCAAATTTGTAGATCATATATATTGGAAAAGCAACTACACTAAGAATCACCCCTCTCCATCAGCAAATGGTTTGGTCCACTCATTAACGCTGTGGCTCTCCTCTCTGAACTTAGAGCGGTACATTAAAAAATGCATCAGAAACTTCAATCTACTTAAATATGCTTCAATCAGAAGCTTCTAAAAGGCATATTTACATTGGACTGGAGAGCTGTGTACCAGAGATAACCCAAGACAAAGCAGGACTGTTTGCAGTATATAGTATATTGCCATGAAGACGTCTGTATGGTAAGTCCTGCAAATGTTTGGCTAATACTGCAGCTATCAAAATATTAGTAGTAGGCTACCGCTGAGCTAAGCAACACCTCCATGTATAAAGTGGATAATGGCATCTGACTTCTTCCACTGGACGTGAATGTGAGCGAGGCGTGAATGAGGCGTGCATATTAATGAGTTACTCTCTTGATCGTGATTGGTGTTTAGACATTAAAAACTAAAGCATTTCAGATAGCATAATTAGCCAAAAAACTTGCTGCCATCCCACATCAGCATTTGTATTTAGCTTGAATTAGTCAACAGACAGTGTTATCTGTTCAAATGTATCACATGCCCACTATAGGCTGTCACATGTGTCCTAATCAGACCCAGTCTGTGTAGTTGCTATTGAATTATGTCAATTTCTGACCGAAATGTTGCCTGTTCTACAATGCCGTCTAATAGCCCTCACTCAAACCTTGTGGTAGCCAGCTGAAAATACAGTATCAGTTCAGGTTTCAGTTTATTTGTCATATGCACATTCAACACAGGGTCAAAAAATGCAATGAAATGCTTTGGATCGGAAGAACTGTTAGACTCGCTAAGATACTCATGAAGTGCTAGTAGCATGCAATAATAGTACATGGTAAAAAAGAGTGCAAAAAAAGAGATAAGTAACAATATAATAAACATATAATAAAAAAGTACAATAAAAAAAGAAAAAAAAATACAAAGGTGCAGTAGGATTTAAATAAGGTGTAAGTATTTCACAGGTGGTAAAATACTACAGATGAATTTGTATTGCACATGATATAGTATT
>JAVQKC010059728.1:0-13071 GCA_036025475.1 Philypnodon macrostomus
CCATAATGATATTTTATGTTGGGTACACTGTGGAGAATCACTGTACTAAGTTTCAATGCTCTCTGCCAAAGTAAGTGTGTCCAGGGTCCCATAGGGGTCATTAACATGGGGGCGCTATAGAGGCATTCTTTATTTGACCTCTGTAATGTGCCTATGTACATTAACTATACACTAGCCTGGATCACTGTGTCAAAATTCCTGCAATTCCGTTTATGTTCACCATCCTCAATCCAGTTTTGCGTCTTCATGATATGTAACTGTCCAGAAAAGTAAAAAAAAGATCCGGCAAAGACTTTTTGAGTTATTGCGTTCACAGTTGAGATAATAGAGGCTCCGCCCCCAAACCGTGACAAACCTGGGAATGGACTATTTGTTTTATTTTATGTTTGTGAAGGAGGATTTTTGAGAAATTTAGAAAATTCCCTAAAACTACATTCTTCTTTCAGTCTATAGGGGGCGCTATAGAGGAAACTGCCATCATATTGGTCGGATGTGTTCAGGGCCGGGGGGTAATTAGATATTTCAGGTTTGAGCCGAATCGGGCAAAGTATGTGCAAGTTAGAGGCTGTCAAATATACCTGACCTCCCAATTTCAATCCAAAATGGCCGACTTCCTGTTTGTTGACACGCTGTTTTCGCCGATATAATGACATTATTATTAAGTATTTAGCGGTACAAGCATTTAACAATACAAGCATTTAGCGATACTAGCATTTAGTGATACTAGCATTTAGCGATACAAGCATTTAGCATTACTACCATTTTCTTAAGTTTAAAAACTCTGGTATACATTTGCGACATGTATTAGGCTTATTTGAAAAAATGAACACAATAATAAAAATTGTTAACCAAATCAATTTGGCGACCCCCCTGAAGTATCTACACGGACCCCTAGTGTTCGCGACCCCCGTGTTGAAGACCCCTGCTCTACACAATACAGTCCGGTTTGCCCTTTAGCAATAGATCAATGTTTGACCAGGCTGCCTTTATTTCTCAGCACGCAGACTAAATAACTAAACTCTAGCATGTCTTCCACCAGACGGGTGATAGATCTTGAGATGCAAATTTGAGTATTTCATGGTCTGCTATAGGCAAAAAAGGGTTTTGTTGTCCCTGGTTAAATGGACTATTAGCTAAGATAACTCATAATGTAATGTTACATTGTAGATAGCCACAAGAAGGAGTATTAGTGTTTTCCGTGTGAAGTGGTTAGTTGCATGCCTTTTGTGTGCAAGAATGTGGGTACAAATTTCATCGATGAGCTTCAGCCACAACATGATGTTCCAAAGCACAAAATAAAGTGTGTCCTAAATGGCAGGGCCGGTGTGGCTAATTGGGAGAGTCGGAAGATTTCCCAATGGACCGGTCAAGTTGTGGGCCGATAAGGTTGGCTGCGCTGCTTCGGGGGCTGTTTCTCTGAACATCTCTCACAAATCTCAATCTCATACAAATGTACGTCCACTGTAGAATTGACGCACAATGTGACTCACACGCACGCCGCCCGCCATCTTAAACCATGTTTCTCTCACAGTATATTTTCTGTAGTTTCACAAAAACAACAGCAATCAGTATTCTAGACGTCCTGTCTAAAGTTTCTATAGTAGTTTCCATCAACACTTCTCAAACAACCCAGTGCATGAGGCTGAAGCAGCTCTGCCTGTTGGGACTCAGCTGGAGCAGGGGCGGTAATAGAAGCATTAGGGGGCTGGGTGAGGTAGCTCCATCTGGGGCTCCACTAAAAAGAATTTCACAAAAATAAAATATTGTGATGACAGGCCAACAATCAGACTATAAAAAAGTACTTTCTTTATCACTTTGACATACACTGCCTGGCCAAAAAATAAAGCTCAGACACATTTGTTGGACCATCTTTAGCTTTGATTAGGGCACACATTCATTGTTGCATTGCTTTAATAAGCTTCTGCAATGTCCAATGTTTCACCAATATCTTGTAATAATGATGGAAGAGTTGGACCACTGCACAAAGCCTTCTCCAGCACATCCCAAAGATTCTCAATGGGGTTAAGGCAATGGTCAATCTATGTGTAAAAAAATATGTCTCATTCTCCTTGAACCACTCTTTCACAATTTTAACCTTATGAATCTTGGCATTGTCATTTTGGAATACGCCCGCACCATCAGGGAAGAAAAAAAAAACATTGATGGAATAAACTGGCCATTCAGTATTTTCAGGTAGTCAGCTGACCTCATTCTTTGGGCAAAAATTTCACTGAACCTAGATCTAGCATTACCGTTTGGCTTAGTTAAATCCAGTTTTCTTTTTTGTCCACACAGTGAATAATGGCATTGCAGTTCAAAAGATAGAGCATTTACCCCATAACTTGTGGAATCATGGTTCATAGATGACAAAAGAAAAAAGTTGTTGTAGATGTTAGTTATACACATTGATCATATCTCATCAGTCAGCATTACATTTGTACATTTTCTCTACAGTCAAAAACAGGTGGTAAGCCGCAGCAGCCCCGAGGCAGACTAACAGACATGGTGGCAAGATCAGGCATACAGTATCTCCGATCACTACAAAACACATCACAGCAACCACAAACACTGGAAGCAAGGAGGGAGAAGTGTCTTTCCAAAAGACACAACAGTAGTATGGACTAGTTCAGGGGTGGTGGGCAATATTTTTTTTCTGATGGCCACATTGGGACCAGGGACTGTTGTGAGGGCCAATAACCTGTTGAGATGAGCTACCATCAAGACTACTACACAAATAGTTTTAGAGTCCACTATGCAATTAATAAATGCAGTGTCAGAAAAGGGCCTTTTGTGGTGGTTCAGTTTATTTCCCTCACAGTGAAATGGAAAATGTTTGTTGTTTGTTTTCATCAGCAACATGTGACTCACAACTGTAAATCATACCTTTAAATGTAATCAAAATGAGGTATTATAATACAATGCTAATGACATGTGCTGATTATTGCTTTACCAAGCCTTCTGCGGCCAGATATGGCCTCTAGGATTTGATTAGCTGTCAGATGCCTTCATCGATTTGTAATGTATTGATCAAATGAACAGAGTTTTAGAGGATTTCAGATCATCTTTTTGATTCATAATTTGCAATATTGTTGTGGCAGAGTTATGGAGCGTTTCGCTGATATACAAATGTGATAACTCAAAAACCAATTTGCAATATTTTGAGACTAAATTGTGACTGCTAGGCTAATGCTAGATTAATTTTATAGAGCAGTCCTGCCTCACAGCAAGGAGATTGTGGGTTCAAGCCTCGGGCCAACCAACTATGATCTCTCTCACTGGAGTGTGTATGTCTCCCTGTGTTACTGTGGGTTCTCACCTGATACTCTGGCTTTCCTCCACCACCCAAGACATGGGTTAGGAGAATTGAAAAGTCTTAATTGTTCCTAGTGAATGAAGGTGAGTGAATGGCTGTCTGTTGCTGTGTGTCTCAGTGTTAACCCTGCGACTAACTGGCCATTGACCAGGGTATACCCCGCCTAAGACCCATAGTTGCTAGGATAGCCTAGTCACCTGCAGCTCCTAACAGGAAAAATGTAAGATAAATGACATGCATGCGAAACTTCTCTAATGTGCTGAGTACAACAGATAGAAGTTACATACATGCAGTGTTTTGTCATAAGGACATAATTAATATGCAGTGTCAAAAGCAGGCAGGCTCATTATAACAGGTTAATATGGGGTGGGCTAACGAAAAGCGAGAGACTCAGACATCAGACCAGAAGTCGCTATAGCAACAGCAGTAATTAAGGGCCCCGGTGGCTTTGCGAGAATGTTCAGACAGGCTTTACAATGAGAGGTACCTGCAATATTCTGTTTAGGGATTGCACAATTAAAAGCTTGTGTGATGTATTTCGGAGAAATCAGCTATAGTATGAGCAAACATTGACTACATTTCTCCCTCAACAATATTTTGCAGGGTACAGAAGAAACGTAGGATTTGGCAGTCCTTCGCAGATGAGATAATGAGGTTATTTGACATTTCTGTGTGATAATGAATGCAAAATAGCTTAATGAATCTCAGTCTACCTGCCCTTGCATAAGGGCTCAGAATAGATTTAGTAATTTTCTCTTTTCTCATCACCATAATCAATTTCAATTTACCAATTTTCTACAATATTTTCACAAACAGAAAAGGTAGTGAGTTCTTGAAAAAAAGGCTTCAAAATAAGAAGTGAAAATAATAATAATAAATCCTAGTTTATACGATTGTTGCTCCTGCACTCTCTGTACGAAACCGCCAGCTCCAGATGTCTCAACAGGGCCAGAAAGATCATCATTATTGCTCTCACATTGACATGGCAAACTAATGCATTTTCTGTTTGTTGTCATCAGTAACATGTGACTCACAAATCGACAACACTCACCAAATACATGAACTGCCCTCAGAAAAACGATACAGCTTGTATCGCACAATAAAGCTTGTTATTCTTATTCATGTGATATTCAACATATTTATCAACAATAGCATGTTTTTCTAAGATCTCGTAGTTTTAAAAATCTCTCTCGTTTCTAATCCTCCTGAATGTCAGCCTCTGTAGCCTGGTATACTAGCCCCTCCTACTGTTTTTTCAAAAGTAGGGTCTGGTCCCTTACTCATATCCAATCATTTCGCTGTGATTTTGCGGACGGACCAATCACGAGCCGTTATGAGCCGCAGCGGCATGTTTTGTTGTCTGTGTCATTTGCTAACGTGATTATCTCTGTATCAACAGGTTGTGTGTGGTCATGTGTGGCTTTTTAGCATCATGTTTGATGTTTCTGATCTGTTTACTATACATCGATAAACTCCGCCCCTGAAACGGAATGCAATCAACTAGAGCTGGCAGCCTTTTGCTTAGTTGACTATTTGGTCAGGATGGTCCTAGTTGACTAAAATTATATTGTATATGTATATATTTGTTGCATTCACTCTGCAGCTGGTCTTTTTTTTAATTCACAATAACAGCAATTTTAGGTTCATTTTTAGGTTAAATATATTTTACTGTTAACTTTTCTTAATATACTTTGTTACCAAATACATTTTACGTCTAGAGCCCTACAATCAACGAGAGACCAGACTAACATCTTTGTACAGAATAGGAAAACAGTTAGTAGCGGCTGGCCCGGCTACTTCCTCTGTGGTCTGCCTGGGTCTGTGCCAGTGCCTGGACCTACTGCAGTGCATTGAGTAGACCAATAGAAGTCAATGAGAGAGACAGTCATTCATCCACATTAGCAGTGTTAGCTCATTGTACGCAGAGCAGCACATAGAGCGCTGGGACCTATAATTGAAATGAATGGCTTGTGCAGAAAGGACTGAGAGGACAGAACTTTGCGTATCTCAGCTGCAGACAGATTCTTACATGGCTGGTCAGAAGAAGTAGAGGCTTAATAGAAGGAAAATGCCAATACTAATAAACTAGATTCCTTCACTTACAGCAGCTGAACTGATATACTCTACACTACTGTTTTATCACTATTCAGTCAAAAAAAGATTTTGTGATGCATTATATCGGCGAAACAAAGATATTATGGATTCCATAACGCTGGTCCGTCCCCGCGTCCACAGATCCTATGTGTGAACGCGATAACTAAAAACAGTCTCAACCTTTGCACACAGGTACATAACATAAAGACACCAAACTGGATTGATTTTGGGACTTCTACAATGAATATTAATTAAGTAATTAATTAATGCCCAAAACTGTGAATGCAATAACTCAAAAAGTCTTTGTTGGATCTTTTAATATTTTCTGGACAGTTACATATCATGAAGATGCAGAACTGGTTTGAGATAAATTACAAATAATATTGTTGTTTCGCCAATGTAATTAATTACTCATATATACTGACAATACTGCTAATCTAGATTCCTTCGCATACAGTTAGACTGGCAGCTGAACAGATATACTCTACACTACTGTTTTATCAAATTATGCTGAAGTGTGTAAAGAAGCAGGAAGTGACCATAATATTATTTTCTGCAAGAAATTGAACTTGCAAGTATAGACCCTTTAAAATGTTGTTCAAAATTCTAGAATGGAGGCGACTGGAGGCAAAAGTGAGTTTGTGTTGAGGGATAGAATAATTCTGAGCATACAATGAAAAAATTATTGTGGTCATCAACTTTTCTGTAAGGAGAGTTTTGCCTCCAGCCATGAGTCTAACTGTTACTAATGTGTAATTAAATAAACACATAATGTGAGGTACATTCACTAAAGTTTCCTAACCAGGCTCTGACATTACCTACATTTGTCAAAACCATCTTAATTTGCAATATTTTGTGGCTCATGCAAATTTTTGAAATATTAATACTTTCTGATGTATTATGGTCTTCCCTCCAGTTGCCTCTATTCTGGAATTTAGAACTTTTATAGGCTAAATAACACAAGAGTCTATCCTGTACTTGCAACAAGGACCTGTTGATCCCTGAGCAGGGTTGTCTGAGTGCACCAATTCAATAATCCGAGCGTCTAGAGCTACATGTTTATCATATGCCATTGACACTGAGAGAATCTCAGACTCTTTATATCAGAATAAATACATTTTTCTTTTCATAACTTCCTTTATTTGCCCATGGCCAAACAAAGAGTACATTGTCTGGAGTGCAAACATAAATACATTTTTTTTTTACAAAAAATCTATTCACTTTCTTTCCAAACCAATTTATATCAACCACTGATTTTTGGTTCCATTCCAAATTTTAGTATTGCTTAATGTCCACATACATGATGTCATAACCATATCTGATTCATTTTTTTAGTTCCAGTTTTTTACAGGCAAAATCATGTTTAACAATGTTTTGTAAACTCTGCTGTGGTCTAGCTTTTATGATGAAAACCACGTTTTTTTATTTCTATAATTATTTATTTTATTTTATTATGTTTTTATTTTATTTTTCATGACTCCTGACTTCAGACTCCTCCAAGTTCCCTCAGCTAATGTCCGTTAGTGTTAGCCTGACCACCTGCATGTGCAACTGTTCATGTTCCTGTAGTAGCAGCACGTTAGCATCGTCACTAGCTCTACCATTGGCTCCTTTGTTTATACCCCTGTCTGACCCTTCTTTACCCTTCTCTCTCTCCCGCCCCCTGTCCCGCCACCGCTCGCTGCCTTTGCCCCGCCCGTCCCGCTCCCACCTGCCCCTGTCCCGGATACGGTCCCTGCCCCCCACTTTGTCCACAGCGTGTGGGGTGAATTGTCACAAAGGCTGCCGTGGACGGTTAGCGGTGGAGTGCCGGAAGAGGACCAAGAGCATCAGTCATGAGACCCCTCCAGCACTACAGGCCCGATCATACAGCTTTCCCCCTCCGGCCAACACCCTGCCCAGCCTGCAGGACTCAGGTAAGACTGGATAAGGTATACTATGGCCAATACATTTTCTCTCTGAATGAAGTCTGCATGTCCTCCCTGTGTTACTGTATTTACGCTTTATCCCACACTCCAAGGACATGTATGTGTCCCTAGTCTGTTAGTGTAAGAGCTTCCCTGTCAGTGACTGTAACTAATTAGCAACTGTCCATTCAAACTCCTATTGGTCAAAGTGGTAACCCCCAAACTCTGATTGGATGTTGCTGTAGAGGCCAGGAGAGGAGCTGAAGTTACCTACTTTACATCATAGTCCATTATTCATCCACTACATATGTGGGCTAAAGTTGCTTTTTTTTTGCCCACAGGTGCCTCTTCTCAGAACTGTACCACTGTTTGATGTTGGATGTATATATACCATAGAGTCATTTTTTGTATAGAATACATGTTGAGCTTTTTGTTGTTATTGTAAGATCTGCAGTGAGAGTTGTGTTTTTGTATAGCCACCACTTCTGAAGGCTTGTCCTTAGCTACAGTTTACTTACTTACTTTGCCAATTGCTCTCCCATCTCAAACCACTTGCTCCCCCTGGCTCCTCTCGTTCAGGTGGAGATATACCTCTTCTGTGTTGGTACATTCTATGTTGTTTTGTTTCTTCACTACACTGGACAGCATAAACCACATCACTCTGTTTGTGTCACATGAGATGGATGGAATGGACCTCATTGTTTGACTAGGAAAGCAAACTTGGAGACCACTGCACTACACAGTCACACTGGTGGTGGTAATCTACCTTATGGCCACAGTTGCCCTGAGGCAGACTAATAATCTCCCACCTATGAACTCCTGGCCACACAACAACAATTTTGTTATCACTGCTTAGTCTGCTTGACCATTTAAGCTACTTAAATGTCACCATCTCTCATTTCATCTAATACAAAATATAATTGCCCTTTTCAAGTTCATACAAACAGACAGAAAATTCAGTATCTGTAATCGTAATGGCGTGACATCGCCGTACATCAACACTTTTCGAAGGGCACTTAGTCTCTCCTCTGTGTTGTCTACAGAGAGCTCTGACATTTGGAAGACACAATAGTCCGTCATTAGCATTGGTAATGTGATTGGTTCACGCAGCGGGGCACAAACACATGCAGCAAATACAATCCTCTTGCTGTTTAAAATACTATCTCAAACAATTGTTCTGACATGGGAGGCACTTGACCGGCTGTTAGCAGAATTGTTGTCTTTATTTCTGACACGTCGATGTCCGCCTTTGTTTGCAGTAATTGCAGAAGAGGATATCGAGACGGTGGAAGAGGGAGTGTTCGACGTGCATCTATAACCAGGTGAGAAGAGACTGTGGTGTTTAGGCTTTCAGTGACGGGTGTGAGTTGGTAACATTGGTTACCGAGCATTTATCACAGTCACAACCAATGAAAGCAGGGCATATGTAAAGTACATTACTGTCATTTGAAATAGGTAAGACTTTGTGTGCAATTAACCTAACTTACTGAGCCAGCAAACATTGAGAAAGATACTAAAATTAGGATGTATTTTGATTTATGAATTAGGCCTGTGCTGTCGTCCCCGACCAAGGTGTATATCCCCATACGTCTACCCCATACGTCTGCCACAACTGGCACCAATGGGCACCTTAATCAGACATTGTGTGATTTCTAAGGGTTTTTATATTGTTAATGAGCAATTAAGAGGCCCCGCCCCCAAACAATGACAAACATGGGAAGGGTCTATTTGGCTTTTTTATGTTTGGGAAGGATGTTTTTTTTTTGCCAAATTTGGCTAATTTCCCTAAAACTACAATCTTCTTTCAGTCTTTAGGGGTGCTATAGAGGTAACTGGCATCATATTGGTCAGATATGTTCAGGGTAGTTAGATGTTTCAGGTTTGAGTCTAATCTGGCAAAATATGTGCAAGTTAGAGGCTTTCAAATATACCTGTTTGTTGTAGGGTAGGACCATAATATAGAACAATGTTGAGAATCACTGTACCAAGGTTCATTGCTCTCTGCAAGTAAGTGTGTCCAGGGTCCCATAGGGGTCTTAAACATGGGGGAGCTAGTGAGGCATTCTTTATTTGACCTCTGTAATTTGCCTATGTACATTAAGTATACAATTGCCTGGATCACTGTGTTATTCACACATAGGATCTGAAATCCACTGTATTGTCACTTCACTCTGTAGTGGAGCAGTGTAGTGTTTTATCAGTCTTGTCCCAACAGACTTGTATATCACTAGGCAATTGTATTAAATATCATAATAGTGCACTGCTTGTGGTTAATTCTGATGGATAGGTCTTCCTCTCTTGTGTGTCCACTGCAGTGGTAATAACCATTATAATAATAGTCATTATTTAACTAGAGCAGAACAACCATTTAAGACATTTTACATAAATATCTTCTTTATTTCACAGATGTTAGATATCCTAAAGAAAAACTACTGACACTTCAATCACACTGGCTCCACTAATGGGATTTTAATAGTTTTGTCTCGGAGCATGTTTGTGTGGTTGGGCTGGGTTGATATATCTTTTGTCTTGTATGATATGAATTTTCCCTGTATGCTTGTATGTATTTGTACAATTTGAAAATACACACGAGAGCTGATAATGGAAAAATTGTATGTAACGTTCTGTCACCCTCACAGGAGAAGCAAATATTTGATCAGGGTTTTCTTTTAAAATAAAGTCCTAAAAGGTGTATATTTAGCGACACGTGTCATTGGACTGTTTACCTAATAATATACCACACCAATGGCCTTTTCGACCATCACACAACAGAAGGAGCAGTCTAATGGAAGCGTTAGTGTTGACTATTCGAGACCAAGACCAGTCCGACACCACAGTAGTCCAAGACCGAGATCTGTCGAAGACCAGAAATGAACCGAGATCGAGACAAAACCAAGATTTTTAGGGTCCGAGTCCGAGTCAAGACCAAGGCACATCGAGACCAGATCAAGACCAGACAAGTTCAAAAACACAGATTAAAGCTAAATAATACATCGTGGCACAAAATATAATATTGTAATTTTAACTAATAATAAACATCAACCACACTACTACTGAAACACACAAAGTATACCAAACTTCAATAGATGCCATCATCTCTCTGTCCTACGGTACTGATATTATAAATTATATTCATATCTCTTGTGTGTGTATTTCAGAAACCCATCGTTTGACCTGAGAAAACAAGCTCAAATGTTGTGGACCCAGAATGTGCTTCGAGCCTTGACTTCAGTCTGAGGAGAACTGCACTGAGGTCAAGATAACTACACACTGCCACCTGGTGGACACTCTGACACACTGCAGATACAAACGCATGAATGTGACAGCTGTACAGTCTGTAGGTTCTGCTGCATCGTCAAGTGTAACTCCAGTCAAATAGTCACTATATAGTTCAATGATAATATTTGGTGTAAAGTGTTTTTTTATTTCCCAGAACCATTCCAGGAAATATGTCAAATATTTTCAAATGGAAGTTCATAGGGTATTTTTGTTCTTCTTAGATGTTGACTGACTAAGACTACATTGAAGTAACAATCATCCAAAATAGTTAATGTTGGATTAATTTCACTAAAAATGTGTTTGCTGTTTTAGCATGGGTATCTTTTCATAGATTATATACTGTATACATAGGTGTAGGATTATAATTACAACTTTAGTTTCATACAGTTCATAGTGATCTATCAGAAAGTGATTATCAATTGATAAAACAGTCATTCCCAAATGGTGGGAGGAGATTCTAAATTGGTCACTCCTGGTGTGGAGTAGTTAACGTCTATGCTATGGTTTCTATTTCACTTGGTGTGCATGTCAGTTAAAACTCTTAATACACAGCATATGGAATGAGAACAGAACACAAAGTGTTTACAAACATCTCTCTGTTGACTTCCATTAAAACCATATTTATATTATATCATGTTGGGATTAAAGAGGTCTCGACAGGGGTCACATACCTAAGTTTCTGTAGGACCAAGACAGGACCCCCTCGGATCCTCATGCCCTACGAAAGCAGAAACTTCCATGGGTGTTGAAATATAAATATATTTTAATACATATAAGTGTTTACTATTCAGAAATTAACCAGGTTTAAACCAGGACTACTGTAAAATACATTCAAACTGAGATAAAACCACTCACTTTTCTGTTTGCATTGACATTTTTTTCTGAATGTACGCTGTCTCCAGATGCTTTGTTTTCAAAAATACATTTAATAACACCAATCTTTCTGTCAAATGAAGTACCATATTTGTTAGTGCAATGACAAAAGAATTGTGGCAGTGGGGACAGTTATGATTGTGATAGCTCTATATGTGAGAATGTTTTGTCATGTTTACTGTAATATGAAGTTGTGCTATTGTTTGTAGCAGATAGGCATTGGAGTGCTTCAATGTAGCACAAATGGGGCTTTTTATAATGAGAATAAAACAGTTTGACCATATTGGATTTTCTTCAAAGTCAGTCTATCCAGAATGTGTGCAAAAACCTTATATTCATATTTATTTTAAGAATTATTAAAACTATGATTCCTGGTCAAATTAGCACCTTTTATTAGCATGTAAAACAGGTCAATATCCAGACTCGGTTCAACTCTCTCAAATACATGTATATTGTACTCAAGACAGTTCACTGGTAAAGTGAAGGCTATTAGCATTTAGTCAATTTTAAACTATAAACGAGTCCCTTCCCTGGCCTCGACAGACTACAGAAGACTTACTTTACTTCATAGAGCAGGGTCAGAAAATCTTTATTGTTCATTTAGGAAACCTAAAGACTACACCTTTCAGCCAGAGAAGACAGTAAACATAGCCGGGTCAAAGCACCATAAGAGTCAGACTTAAGTACTTCTACAGGAGTTATGTTTTGAAAGTCTGCAGTATATTCTAGGTCTGCACCTGAGCATAATATATACTAGGGGTGGGCGATATGGTAATATAATATCACAATTTTATCAAGCCAAGATCACAATTTTGATTTGATCACAATTTTAGTTAACTTTGTGTTTTTTTGTCTTACACAGAACACTACTGCATTGTCTTCATAAAACGAGAGAGAGAGAGAGAGAGAGAGAGAGAGAGAGAGAGAGAGCATATGAGCATATTTTATACTCATAGGAGAGACTAGTAATAACTTTTTCGTTCAGTTTTTTTGGACATGGAATGGGTCACTTAGGGGGTGCTTTTGGGCTGCCAGTCAAATAGCCATGATGTACTATAAAGTCACAGTACCTGATTTTGTGCAGGGGAAAAAAAAAAAAAAACGTTTCAGTGATGCGGTCCTCTTTCCTCTTCCTCTCCTTCTCAGCCCACTATCACGGTCTCACACAAACCAGGAAGTATCAGAATAACGAGCAGCGGTCTGAAGCTGGCTCTTTTTTTCTTTGACCCAAAAAAAAACAATTAGCTGTGAATAAGCTGCACATTATGAAATAAAAACTCAGCTCCCTCACATTATTCCTGATTCTAGTTCTTGATAAATAAACAATGTTTCAGCCAATCAAAACGCTCCTGTCCTGTGGAAGTATGTGATTGGTGTCCCTACGCTCTAAAACAAAAACCCTTATAATACACCCCACAAAGGGTCTCAGAGTCTCATTTTAAACCCTAATAATACAGCCCACAGAGGGTATCATAGTCTCATTTGGACCCTTATAATACAGCCCACAGAGGGTCTCAGAGTCTCATTTTAAACACTTATAATACAGCCCACAGAGGGTCTCAGAGTCTCATTTAAACACTTATAATACAGCCCACAGAGGGTCTC
>JAVQKC010059750.1:0-14576 GCA_036025475.1 Philypnodon macrostomus
CACAGGTGGTAAAATACTTCAGATGAATTTTGTATTGCACATACATGATACATTCAAATAGTGCGGAAGCAGTAAACATTTTACGTTAATTGATTTAGTGCAGTATTATTGAGAGTTCAGTATTATTGAGAGCATTATTGAGAGTTCAGTAGTCTGACAGCTTGGGGGTAGTAACTGTCTCTGAGTCAAACAAACAAACAAACAAACAAAGCACTTACCATGATGTTTTTGTAGCGAGGCTGTTTCTATTCAAATATAAATGAGAATATCGTAATAGCAAGCATAGCATAACAAGTCATACGGACTTTAACTATGGCAATCCGCAGCTGTCACTTCTCTTTTCATGCGCAAAAGGTTGATCTTATAAATAAAACTTTCATGAGGGAAACGAAAGTTAGTGCACCTCGCTTCCTCATCGCGTTTGAGTTTCTCTTAAAGGTACAGGCGCAAGAAAAAGCAGAGAGAATGACCCTTACAGCGTTGTTCCGGTAACTTTCAATGGGTGTCGAAAAGTAGCCAAAATCACACAGGTTATGCACAGGCCGTTTTATTAGTTATACCATTTACCTAATAAAGTGGCCCATAGGCTTCAAGGTTTCACGATTCATGTATTGGGAGCACTTTTCTACCAGGTTAAAAGAAATCTCCAAAGTGAACATCATTAAATGTACTGTTTTATTTGAGCAAATAATGACACAATGAACCACTGGAAAAAAAACACAACAAAAAAATATCCCAGTCAACTCAAAACATGGTCCACAGACAGAACACAATATACAATATACTTATACTTAGACCTAACCTGTAGAATATGCATAGTGCTGTTTATAAAGACTATAATAGACTTAATTCACGTTGGACATATATCAGTGCACCTTCTTCAGTATTGTGTTACTGTAAATTAAGTTCTATTGTGTCTGCATTTATAACAGTATGTATAACTCCCTACTTAAGTAGCCTAGAGTATCTCCAGTTTTCAGGTAAAAAAACCCATGTATTTTGTAGATTTAGCTTGTTTTAACCTGCAAAAAAACTTTGTGAAGTTAGGTCAGCAGAATAAAATATGCCTTTCCAACAGCAGCTGAAACAACAGAGGTCCATGGACAGTCCAGCGTGTTTACTTGTAAAACAGACTGGTAGATTTTCATTGACTGCTGTTATTTCTCATGCTTCATATTCACTCTGTCCCCCACATTTGCTTAGCCTCATCCTCAAACAAAGACAAGGGCAGAGTTCCTGTTTTTCATTTCAGTTTTGATCCACCCAAGTAACAAACAGTAGCGTCTCTTCTTGAGAAACCGCACCAGTTAAAACCCAACTCATCAGCTGTCCCCCTCCATATTGTTATTGTTAGATATTCTGAGTTTCTTTTTTTATCCGCTCCCCAACGCAGCCTTCCTCATCGTTTCTTCATCTTGGACGGACAGCTCAGTCAATTTGCGTCCCAGCCTTTCGTGAAGATCTAAGTATTTGGCCACACATCGGTCCAAGCACACGGACTCCCCTTTGGTAAGCTCAGCCTCTTTATAATGTGGTGGTACGCACTTTCGATGGCACGCATTGGTCATTCTGAAAAGACAGAAATCATACAGTTAAAATATACATAAAATACAGTTTCAGGGTTCGTCACAGTAAAAACATCTGCTTCCAATTGTGTGAAGTGATTAGGACATTCTTAACTGATTATTGTAGGCCCTATAGGTAGTGATGCACAGATATATCGGTTCAACATCGGTATCGGACGATATTTACAATTTTTACTAATATCGGTATCGGCCTGTACAGAAGACTGATGTTATCGGTAACGGTATCGGAATCGGCCAAATTGGTAATTGAAATATCGACATCGCTATCGGCCAAGAAATTCCATATCGGTGCATCCCTACATAGATGCACAGATGCCCTTCATGGCATAACCCTCCAAATACTGCACATATAAGGGATATCTAAATCATAATGGTTCATATATGTAGTTACTTTACATTAAATGTCAGAATGTTTTGGAATCAAGACTTTATAACAGTAACAGAAAGTGACATTTTGAAAGTCAAATGAGGTGCATCTATGGAGAACAGGCGCTGGGATAATGTACATCACGAGTATCACCAGCAAACAGTTAAGATAACCATGTCTATCAGTGTCAAACACATCTTGGGGAACGGACATAAGCTCGGTCAGCATGTGCAAATCAAACATTTATTTTGTAGTGAATGGATTATGAATCAGTTATCTGTAAGTACAAGATGTTCAGCGTTAGCTTGTGTAATTTTACCGGTTGTACATGTCAGCCATCATCTCCACCTCCAGCTCCGCGGCCAGCTGCTGTGCCTTCATCGGATCCATGTCTTCCGTCTGTCCGCTGGTCACTCAACGCCTCCGGCTACAAACTTACCCCGCTACAGTCCCTCACACCGCGAACAAACCCACCCAAAACCTGCCCCTGCATCGGCTTTAACCTTCAAAAACCTGAGCAAACCACACGTGTGCGGCTTCTACTGCTACTTCCGGTGTGTAGATAGATTTTTCAAAACCAGCAGGAAAATAGCGCACCCTCTGCTGGTCGCCTTGAAATATTACACCCCTCTACTGCAACAACTTGTATGTAAATAAATAAACAGACATTGGTAGTAATTAATTATTTTTACATTTTACATTTACTTGAGTAACTGCTTGAATATAATAAACATTTAAAGATTTATTTAAGGTTACTTGCACAATACATTTGACTTACTTGAGTAATTAACATTAAATTTGTTATTTGTTAAGCTTTTAATGTAAAATAATTGATTTTTTCCAACTATGATATGAAAGCCTATATACCATATTTACTTCAACCCACGTGCCATAAATGTACAAATGAATAAAACTAACAAATAAAAAAGTAGCAACAGTAAGAACATGAATTAAGAGTATATAATTTTACATGAAACTGGAGCAAAATAAAGATGACCGAAAACACAAAAAAACATGGTTGAGCATACATGTAGTAACTATTCAATGAACTATACAAAGACATCAGTCCAACTTTTGGTACTTACTTTGATTATGAAAAGGAATCAGTAACATTATGAATACTAGTAACTGCCAAACATTACTAGCTCCGCATTGCACAAATCTATACATCTAAACAGTCTGTCTCATCCCCCGTCACATCTACATCATTGTTATCCTCTTCATCATTATTATCCTCTTCCTCCTCTTCATCAGGAGATATTTCCAGAGGTTGGTTAGTGTCTATTGTTGCTGGCGATTTTTCCGGTGAATGAAGAAGCACATCCACCTCCTCTTCATCCTGCTGACAGACCAAGATCCTGTCTTCACACACAGCCTTTTCTAACTCAACTGCATCACAGTTCATCAATGATTGTTGGGAGGAGTCATCATCGTCAACTGCATCTACGCCGTCTGATGCAGAAAAAAAAAAATCATGCAAGTTGTTAATAAGACATAGTGGAAGTGGAACTTTGTATTGATGAAATGTAAAGTAGTCAATTAGTATCAAATTACGGTAGCTGAATATAATATTAGCTGTATATAAACCTTATACATTGTTGTAATCAGACACATTTTATCAATACTAACAATGTCCAAATCTTCAGAGTTGGAGGAAAAGTACTCTTACTCATTTCAAAATCGTATTGCTACTTTACAATATTACGGAAATAAAAGCACTGTGCATTAAAACTACTCCTAAAAGTATGATGTATCAGTATGATTGAAAAAGTTACTCAAGTAAATGAAAATATATACGCGCTACCCATCACTACCACCTCTACCTACATGTTATTAGACCCCTGTTAAGACTATACAGCAACATAAATAAATAATACAGATGACACATTTAACATGCTTACAGGAATGGCTTTCATGTGGATAGACTACTAAGACTTACACAAAGATTAACTACTCACCCTCATTAGCCTTGAGCTTGGCCACCTCTTTTTTTAATACACTCAGGGAAAAAGGAGACAGGCCACTGTTTTCAGCAGAATCAGCCTCCTCATTGGCTGGGCTGCTACTATTGTCTTCTTGAGGTGTCTCGTGAACATCTTCCGATAGCTCCAAAAGTTGTGGTGTGAAGATATCTTGACCTCGTTCATCACCAACATCAACATCCTGCGACTGACCATTTGTGGTTTCTTGGATTGAGTCTATAAGAAGAGCGTCTTCACTTCCAGTGTGTTCTGCATGGTCCCCTTCCTCCTTCTCACTGCTTCTCACTTTTGATAGTTTCATTTTTGGATGTTGCCTTTTAATAAGCTCTTGAAACTCTTTCAGGTTGACCATACGAGGCCTCTTGTTCTTCTTCTTCTTCTCTGCTGGTGCTGCGTTATTGTTGTCATCTGTATCTTTAGGGACATATGAATCATTTTTGGGTATGGCTCGCTTCAGTTGACTTTCTTCCATGTCGTTAGGTCTTCTCCTCTTTCTCGTTTTGCTTTTTGCTTCTTCTGACCCCTCTGAATTTGGGTTTTGTTTACCTTTTTTCTTCAATGTTGCTACTTTCGACACAGTGTTTGGAGAGGTACATTTAATACCCTCAGTTTTTCGTGGCCTCCCTCGCGGTCTCCTTATTTCTGTTTGAATTGACGCAGGTTTTGGTGAGGCAACTTCTGGAGTAGTGCCACTTTGTGTCTTGTGAGAATCCCCCAATGCCTTTTTTGTCTTATTTGGAGAATTTTTCAAAATGTTTACACTGGATTTAGTTTTTGTTCTTAAAGTTCTTGTTATAGTCGGTTGCTGACTTGTTTCGGTTGCCATGTTTGGTGTCATTTTAAACCTACTGGAGAACCGTTCCTTTGCCAAAACATTGTTGCTCAACATACTAACTGAACAAGGGCTTAGCTTAATTTTTGAACCAGTTCTGACATTTACATCACTGCAAGTCTTATTTGGCTCAACATGTGTGCACTTCCTCTTCCTGTTTTGAGGCACTACATCTTTAGGGAAATTTCTATTGATTTTTCTGAGACCTTTGACATGCTGACTGGTGCTAGGCGGGGCTTCACTTGTACTTTGCTTTGAAGGTGAACTGTTGAGTTTTTGTGTAACATTACTAAGAGGAAACTCCAGTGATCCAGGGTTGTCCGAAAGCCAGGCTCGTCCAGGCAGAGTCGACTGAGCTGGGGTTTTATTGTGACCACTGCTGAGTGAATTATTGTTCACAGAGTTTAATGGAGAAAGACATGGAGGAAACCGCAGGTCTTCTATAGAAAACAAATGGACCTCATTGTCATTGGACAGTGGTAAGAACTCCAGGCCGTTTGGATCTTCTTGAGGAGTTGAGGATGGTTCGGTTGATGCTTTTTGATGCAGTGAACTTTGGAGGCCATCTTTTCTTTTAGTGGAGCCTGGTGAGTTATGTTGTGTCGGAAGAAGGACCCCATTAGCACCGCTAGGGCCACTGTACACAGGCTCACTTTGTGCTGAAACAGAAGAAAGTATTAAATGAGACCAGTCCATGTGGTTTTTGGTATCTTACTGTATATGTAATTTACCATATTTACCAACCAAGCCTGCACTATTTAGTACTTCTTACATGCTAATCTAATCTTAGACAGCAGTAATGGTCTCAAATTGATCTCCACATAAAGGATATATCTGTGAAGCAATTGGATGAGGTTCTTATAAACAGTAAACTCTCCTGGGACAAATGTTTTCAGAAAGTGGTAGTAGTTTGTCTATTAACAAAAGATGTTCAGAAATTCTAACCAAATAAATTTGTCATTCAAAGTCTAGTTTGGTCCCATTTGGATTACTGCTCTGTTATTTGATCCAAAACATCATTAAGTAACATCAGAGAATTACAACTGGTGCAAAACAAAGCAGCACGTGTGGCTCTGAAATGAGGTTATTAAGACAAATGTTGCTAAAATGCATAATCAGCTCCTGGTTCTGGGTAAAGGATAGATAGTTGTATGTAAGACACATTTCTCTATATTATTACAGCAAAAAAACACACAATTACTCAACAAGGGTTTAACTCTGCCGAACGTCAGTGATGTTTAGAGCCACACGAGTGAAACTCACTCCCACAAAACATTAAACAAAGAACTGTCACAGTTTTGAGAAGCAATTGAAAATATACCATAACAAAATCAGATTTAGATTTAATAGATTATGGTAGTTTGAGAGTATCACAGCATATTAGATCAAGTAAGATTACACTGTAAATTAATGTATACATTTTATCATGTGTTTTTAAAAATATTATTATAAATACGGATTCTTCGTTGAAAATGTAAAATGAAGGAAAGTGTTATGATATTTCATTTGTAATAACTTCTGTTGTAAATGTAAACTGTTTTTTTTTCTGATGTAAACTGACCCCAGGAAGAATAGCTGATGCAGCATGCTGCTGATACTAATGGGGATCTAACATAAACATAATGAGTAGTATTTAGGATAAAGCTAAGGAAACCAATGCTAAGATGCAATGTGGTCTACTCTCTGTAAACAACTGTATCCATTTACCTGTATCTGTAGATGAGTTCCCACTTTGATTCTCATAGTCCTTGTAACATGTGCAGTACAAAGTCTTATCCTTTGAGAGCAGGCAGGATGAATGATGAATTTGAGGCTTGTCCTTGTCTAAATTTGGCAGTATATTCAGCCCAATCATGATGTCCTCAAGCAGCTTCTCGATCTGCTCGTCTGACTCTTCTACGGGACGGGAATGCTGAAGAGGGTTTGTTACAAAGTCAGTGTTGGGGCAGCCCAAGTCACTGGTTTGGGGCACTGTTTTAGGGGAACTAGTGGACGGTTGGAGAATTGCAGTACCCGAATTCTGGGTTTGACACACTTGGGTAGTGGATGCTGTAAGGTCTACCTGTGACCTTTTGTTACTAGAGCCATCCTAAAAAAGAAAAGCACAATTCAATATCAATATTTGTCAGATGTTTAATACATTGGTTCTCAAACTGTGGTACCGCTGGTGATACATGGGCTCTCTCTGGGGGTACTTAGACCTGGTTTTGTCCTGCTTAGTCCTAGGCTAGTGCTGTTGTTTAGACCTAGTTTAGTCCTGGTGAAGAACTGGTTCAGAACGGGATCAGTATTTAGATTTAAAGCTGCACTACCCAATTAATTTTTCCTAGTATTTTGGCAAAGATACTTATTTAGTTATTAGATCAGCATAACAGAAATCATCTGAGAAAAAAAATGAGACTTTGAGGTCACCTGTGGGCGGTGTTTTAGAGCAAGCTTCCACTGTGCGGGAGCGTTCTGATTGGTCAATACATCCATTATTTATCAAGAACTACAATCTGCTGCTTCCTGTTTTGTGTGAGACCATGATACAGTGTCGAGAAGGAGAGGAATTAGGAAAAGGAAGTGCATCATTCAAACTTAGATTTTTTTTTAGACACATGACTTTCACAAAATCATTTAGTGGTACTTGGTGTGATTAGTTTGAGTACCACTGGTGTAATACATTGAAAGTAACTTGAGGTTGATTTGTACCTGTCTCAAAGAGGTAACGACTGATAGTGACTCATCAGCATCTTGGTGCATTTTCACCACCTCCCACATCTCCTCCTTGGTCCTCCTCCTCCTTAGTTTCACCTGCACTCAACCAAGACAAGACAAAAATGTTCCACTGCTCCCTCATTAAATGCTGAGCCAGTGAAGTAAATAAAATGTGCATGTTAGCTTGAGAAAATACACAAGCTATAAATATTACATCAATGATGCAACAAACACTAACTAAATAGTGACTCAGAAATCCATCACACAATTCATAATAATTTTTATCTTTGTTATTTTAAGCACCAGGGAAGATTTTGTATTATCTTCAACATTTCAAACTGAAATCAAATGTAATTTCTCTCATTTTTCAATTGCTTTACCTTGATGGAAATCTGTGTGGCCTCCATCATCTCCTGCATCTTCTCCAGGCTTTTACTCGCTACATTCATACTCCCATTCCTTTTCTCCACTCCAACAGCAGGCCCCTCTCTGGCATCCTGGTTGGTCCGTTCACTATTCTCTGACACCACCTTGTTTCCGCTGCCATCTTCCTCCAGCGCAGGACATTCATGGAACAACTCCACACTGCTCGTCTGAGGCGCATTTTGCTGAACGTTTTCTTTTTGAAGACTTGAGGAGTTTGAATCCTCGCTTGGTGAAAGGTGCAGTGTCATATCGTCACTCAGACACAGTAGGCTTGATGAGGCGTTGGTTATACCATCAGATGACTGGTCTAAAGTCAGTTCTCCATCACTGTTCGGTGTTCGGGTAAGGGCTGTGGTAATATTTGAATGGATGTTTTCAGGTCGCAAAATCAAAGAAACACAAGGTAAAGAGGATGAATGTGCAGTTTGTTGAAGCTGGGAATAGTCTGTTGTCCGATTATTGTCTTCCAAAATAGTCTGTGTACCGACAGACACTCTACCAAATAAACGTACTTGAATCTGTGCATCTTTTTTACATCTACAAGTCCCTTCACCCACATCTTCTTTCTCCTGCTCTACAAGATCTGGGAGTCCAAACAAGTGGGCAGCAGCTAGAACATCCCGCTGCTCTAAGGCACTGTTCACCTCCAGTTCCCCAGAATACAGGAGACCGACCAGTTTGATCAGCGTCTGGCGTTTCAGAGTGTGAAGCTGCAGCCTGCGTTTCTCACCGGTGGGGGGACGTGGAGAGGAGAACAATCTCTGGGACAAGTGGTGGCTGAGAGCTGCCAAAATGCTGCTGTGGATCGGAATTGAGATATCTACAAGGACAATACAGAAAAAGCTTATACCATTTATATGGTACTTTTAAGTAAGGGTGCGCAATATGGCAATTAAATATTATAAATGAAGTCATGTCTGGGAAGATCATTCAATTGTCATACAGTGCATTCATTTATGCATTTTGATAATTGCATCCATAAATTTGCTATTTTGATTATTAGAACTATCCAATAAGAATAAATCATAATGCATCAGTTTTAGTGCTTTGCAATTTCATGCATTACACATTCACTCCACAGTCACACTATAGGACTACTTACACCCTCACTGACTGTTATTAGGCGCTTTAGGTTTGGTTATTTAATCTGATTTGATATTATATGGGGAGGGGTCAGCAGAAGTACTGTCCATGTCCATGCCCTAGTCCTAGTCCTAGTGGTGCTTCGCAGGACTGTTGTCTGTGTGTTTATTACAAAAAGCACATCTGAGCAATCATAAATCACCGGTTTTATAACTTACCTTCAGTTTGTAATACTGTGTCACAGAACTGAGCGCAGTGTTGTTGTTTTTGCAGCTCTTCGATGAGCTTCTTCTCATAATCTGGCAACCAGTACCTCCGCATGTCTACATAGAGCCTAGTAATGCACAAAATGGATCAAATATAATCCAAACTACACACACAGGTAAACTGCTAACATGTGTATTATGCTCTAGCATCTCGTGAGGTTTTGCTGGCGTTTAAAACTAGCGTTAAATCTTCAAAAGAGATTTCATTCAGATGGTGGTTAGCTTTGTTAGCTTAGCATCCGCATTATTTTGAGCTGGGCCTTGAACTACGCTCTCACCACGTGGAGTTGCAATTTTTTTTATTACACCATTTGAGAAAAGGTTTAACAATTTGGATTTAAACTTACAAACGTATGTGCTAATCTAAATTACTTTAAATATAGATTGACATTTTATATAATGTATCCCAGCCGCTGCAGTATGAAGCAATGCCCAGCCAGTACCATAGACACTTCCGTGTATTTCTGAGATTTTATTTTAATACAAAAGCAGAAATTACTACAAGGTAAACAAAAATATATTAAAACATTAGACTTTAGAATTGTATTTAGATTTTTACGTATTTAGAGGCTGTTTCTCATTTAAATACATGTCATGTCCAAAGTATCCTGAATGTCCCACTTACCAGTTTTGAGTAGCTAATCTTTGTGAAATTCCTATTCAAGATAAAACTGCTAGGACTGGTGTTCTCTTCACTCAAACAGTTTTTTAACATCCCGTAAAAAAATGTGCTAAATTACCCACTTTGACAGCGGCATCTAGTGGCCACAAGAAAGAAAAACAGGTTGTGTTCAAGGTCGTTTATGGTTCTGGTTAAGCATAGGTTTAGTCCTGGTTAAATCCGGCTTTTGTTCTGGTCTAGACTGTTTTGTCTTTGTTTATACCTTGATTAGATTTAATCCATCCTGATTTAGTCCCCATTTAGACCTGATTTTATCCCATTTTAGTCTGTGGTTAGACCCCATTTAGTTCTACTTTAGACCTGATTTGATCCCATTTTAGTCGGTGGTTAGACCTGGTTTGGACTCCATTTAGTCCTGCTTTAGACCCGTCTTAATCCTAGTCCATGGACTTCCAGTAGACCCCTCCAGCTTTTGGCCCCCTGTTCAATTGCATTCCATTGATGTAGCACCCCTAAAAAGGAAAGAAAAACACCCTTGCATTGAAAAATCATTTTCTCTTTTATTAAAAACAGTATTGCTAGTTACATATTTCATTCATAAATGTGCAACTTTAAGAGCCAAGGCATAACAATTAAGGAATCAGATTTTCTTGTCATTAGTCTTTCCAGTATGTGTTTTGTTATTTTTAAGGTTTTGCATTTAGTTAAGACATAAAACAGTTTTTCAATCAAACTAATGATTGCATATGCGTTCACCCAAAGCACCCCAAAAAAAAAATCCACAAAGAATAAAAAAAAAAAAAAAAAATACATAAAAGCATTAAAATTAACAAATATTCTCTGGTATATATATAGTTTAAATGTGCTTTTTATTTTATTTTTTTACTTTTTTACTACATTTAACTATAGCAATTTCTGGTCTTAACCTCCTTACACGGATTTTCTAAGACAAACCCTTGCTTTTGCTCAATTGTCTCACTTTGTCAGTCCACCCTTAAAGGCATCTATGTAGTGTTTTGGATTGGCGTGGTCAAAAATAAACAAGGAACAGAATAAAATACATTAAACGCCCTAGTGCTTCTTTTAATCTGTCACTTAATATCTACATCTTAATCTGCAATGGATTAGAAAGCAATACAGGGATTAGCAGACAGAATACTGCTTTGTAGTCTGTATGTATAGGACAGTGGTTCTCAAACTGTGGTACTGGTACTATTAGTGGTACATAGACTCTTGCTTGACAGTGGTACTCAGAAGTCTTTAGTTAGTCCTGGTTGCCTGGTTTATATATTCTTTAGTCCTGGTTTGGATTCTGTACATGTTTGAGACCTGGTACAGTACCCTGTTTGTAGGTAAAGGTATTCTCTGTTGTACCAGGGTTTAGATCTGGTTTAGTCCTGGTTTTGTCCCGGTTTAGTCCCAATAAAGTGGTACATGAAATATTTTCTGAGGTGGACAGTTTGAGATCCACTGCTCTAGTGGGTTTTATAAAACACCAAATGTTTAATACCTTATAAACATAACCAATCTCAACCAGAATCATACATACATTTAGATTCACATGTCCGTTATCTTGCAGAGTAGTAGAAAAAACATGGGATCTCAGAGTAAAACATTGATTAGTCACCCACTATATTATACCACGTCAGTAAATTGGACAATGAGGCACTCCAGTTGGCCCACTACTAAGACACTGTTACAGACAATTTTATGTACACATTCATTAAGAATATAGACCTGAAGTTAAAAAGGACCTCACGAAATATATCTTGAATGTTATCATATAAAGTTAGGGACATACATTGAATAGCTTAGAAATAGACAATCATCTGCCAGTTTCTTTCTTTGTATAGGATCTACTCAAACACATCGCTCTGAATCTATAGGTGACAATCATGGTATGGAAAATGCAGTATCTTCAGACATGCACTGTGGACTTTTTGATGCATATTCTTTGCAAATGGTATAAATGCAGTAAATGTTGGCAGCTGTGGCAGTAGCAATGACATTTTTTGGCACATGTACATCACGGCGGTACAGTGCAAAGCGAGACAAAACGACCACAACTAAATCACGAGATATCAGATAAGGGTTAGTCGTCACGGGTTATTTTATATAGTACGCAACCATTACAGAAAAAATAGACATTCCCTCCATTTCTTCAAAACAGCGCGCAATAGGCATTCGTGTAAATTACCACCAAATAGTGTCCCAATTGGATCCCATAGTCCGTTGTATTATTCTACGCTCTCAGAAATTATAAAAGTTCATCACGAGTCTTTCTTTTTAGTGTCATCCAAGCAAAAGCTTAAAAGCTGAAATAGTGGCATTTCAGTTGATACGTCCAAAGTTGTCCACAGGAACCGCAAAGCCACTTAAAGTTTTGAGCAGGAATGTAAACGGGAGGAAGAGAAAGAAGCGAGAACATTATTTGAGGAAAGACAGTGTAGAGTGAATGGAGCTTTGAGAGTCATTGGTTGTAAAGTGGTATAAAGTGGTCCGCTATAGTCAGCTCAGCAAGGGCAGTAGGTGGGAGGAGGCTGTCGTCTGGTGATGCACACAATCAGTTTTTCTGGAAAATAAGAAGAATATATTCAAGTGTGGGAATGGGTAATATGGGACGGCCCACTAGAAGGCATTAGGGCTGGGCAATATTTGATATGAAATGCCATACTGGGATACTGGTTGGTTAAAATATAGTCATATGTGGTAGGCTTTCATTATTTTTTCATTGGATTGTAAAGTTTGCTAAGTAAAAAAAAATAATAAATACCACAAAAGTAATAATTTCTTGAAAAGGGAAAAAAAAAACTAAGGCACTCTTCATTTAGCTTTATTTTACATGGTTATTTCATAGTTATGATCTTTTTAAAAGGCATTGGTTTGATTGGACGTTGGGTTGAATATTCCCCACGCGGATCGGCCTACAAACCCTTCTTCAGGTATGCGTTCCTCTTTTAAATTTAAGTGAAATGAAGAGTGCCTTGGTTTTTTAAGTACCAAGCACCAAAGAGCACCTTCGATATAGAGACCTCCTCCTGAGCACTTTGGACTTGGACGAATAATTTTTTCTTATTTTCCTTAACGTAAACCCATAAATGTGTTACAGTTGAGCATACCATTAATTTAGAAAAATGTACATTTTTGGTCATATCACCCAGCCCTGGGAGGCATTTATCACACAATTAAACTGGATCCCAGCAGGTGATATTTAAACTCCATAAAAATATTCCGTGGACAAAAACTGTGCAAAGGGAAAAATAAAAATTCACATCACAGGAGAACGAAGTATACATTATTACCACCAGGGGGCGCATGGCAATCATACAATACATTACAACGATGGTGCATGACAAACCTGTAAAAACTGGTAAACAAGGACACAACTAAAGGTACATGCAGTGAGTTTGAGTGGGACACACATACCATGCACTGGCATGCAGTGTTATTGTGGGTGTGGCCTAACCATCGTAAGAATCCATGAGAGGCAAAGACGCCTGCCTCTCCCCAGAGTCCCCATACATCCCTCCCTGAAGAGACAAACACGTGTTGACAAGGAATACAAAAGGTAAAGAGGTGATATTGTGAGGATTCAGAGGAAAAAGACAAATTGAGAAGTTAAGAAAGGTTAAAAACATGTTAGTTCAATATTAGCTCGTGGTACAAGGAGAAGACACACCGCTGAGAAATAAATATGCGAGACAGCACAGAGCTCCGAGGGGACATGCATCAACATGCTGTCCGTGGGTGTGTGTGAGAGCATGTCCGTTCACACGCTAACGTTTTTAGCTCAATGTGAGGTTATTGGTCTGTGTGCTGCATCTTGAATATTTAAATTTTAATGCAGTATTATTTTTGACAGAGGAGAATGTTTGTTCGTTTGAATTTTTTTGATTTTGATTTGTTTTGGCACAGACTCAACACTGACATCTCTTGCCATAGCTGGCATGAAAGCAAATTAGAATGTCTGCAGCAGCCTTACCGCCTAGGGAGTTTGCATACACTGATCAGACATAACATTATGACCACTGACAGGTGAAGTGAATAAAAGATTATATCCTTATCATGACACCTTTTAGGATTTTATGCAGCAAGTGTATATTTTGTCCCCAAAGTTACAGAAGCAAAAAAAGTGTAGACATGAGATTCACAAGTGAGAAATTGTGATGGCTAGACAGACACAGAGTGTCTCCAAAACTGCAGCTCTTGAGGGGTCTTCTCAATCTGCTGTGGTAAGAGTCTATTAAAAGTGGCTTAAGAAAAACTGGCTGATCAAACATGCAAACCACTGTCACTCAAAATGTAAAAGACGTTAACGCTGGTTCTAATGTTTTGCCTGATCGGTGTACTGACCTTGTGTATCACTTAACATGAAAGTCGATTTAAGCCTATTTTAAGTTTGTGTCTTTTCAGCTCTGATAAGAAAGAAAGTAGAATAATGCCTATGTGAAGCCATGCAGTCTACTGTATGTTTACCTGGACTGCATCTTTGTCAGCAGGTTCGAGTGTGTTGTCCAGAGTGTTCCTTCTCCCTTTCTGATCCAGTGTGGAGTAGGCATCTGAAGCAAGTAACAATTGATTTACCAAAAGAATAATACAAACAAGGCCTGTGCTGTCGTCCCGACAGCAAAGTGTATATCGGCGAAAACGACCCCATACGTCTGCCCCGTACGTCTGCCCCGTACGTCTGCCCCGTATGTCTGCCCCATACG